>PVIJ01011968.1:22422-52156 GCA_004024925.1 Scalopus aquaticus
GGTTGAGCTGCCTCTGGATTAGGGAGGTGTTAATGATTTGAGATCTCAGCCCAGGGATTTAATTGATCCCCTAGCTCAGTTAGAAAAATTCCCTCCCTCAAAGAGCTGTTTTATCTTCACGCCCCGCCACCACTTTAATTATACTGAGATGCCTTAAACCAGAGAGAATTAAAAAAAAAAAATCAATACATCAGGTCTGCTTTTTATTCCACACACTTGGAACACAATTGCATGTTATCACCTTCTGGATCATTGGAGTTCACCTGGAGATGAAACTGTGTCCCCCAAAACTACTTGAAGTGAACAATAGGGTGCACAGAAGCTGAAACTTCTCCTTGGTCATGAAACCTGGGTTTTATGGACCACTGTCTCCTCCAGCTTCCTATTTCCCTTCACAGACCATCACTCCCCGTGGCAAAAATGGTGCCCTGGGAAAATCCAGCCCTCCATAAAGTGGCTCATGCACTTGAGACAATTTCAAAATGTACCTAGAATGACATGTTTTCAAGCATTAACCCTTGGGCAGAAGGACGCCACCACTGGATTCGGGATTTATGAGTTTCAGAGGCTTGCAGGGTGAATATTTTTTTTTTCTGTCAACACAAGCCACAAAAATAAAACAAAACAACTAAAAAGCTTCTCCATGAAAATAATGAAAAGGAAACTTAGTGAATGGGAGAAAATATCTGCCAATTATCTATATCTGGTACAGAGTTCATATCCAGGTTATATAAAGTACTCATATAACTCAGCAGCAAAAAGTCAAACAAAAAACAAGCCCAAGTAGAAAATGGGCAGAGGGTCTGAAGAGATGTTTTTTCCAAAAAAGACATAAAAATAACTCCAGGCATACTATAAGGTGCTCACATCATTGTCCTCAGGACAAGGCAAATCTCATCTCATACCTGCTGGGATGGCTATCATCCAAAAGATAAGAAATAGCAAGTGTTGGTGAGGATGTGGAGAAAAGGTGCCCTGTGCACTGTGGGGGTGTTTTGTAAATTGGTGCAGCCACTATGAAAAACAGTACGGAAGTTCATAAAAAAAAAAAAGCAACCAAAAAAACTGAAAATAGCACTGCTATATGACCCAGCAAGTCCACTTACGGGTATTTACATAAAGAAAACAAAAGCACTGACTTGAAAAGATGGAGGTAACTTCGTGTTCATTGCAGGGTTATTTATAGTAGCCAAGATATGGAAACATCCTAAGGGTCTACTGATGGATGAATAAAGAAAACGTACACACACACACACACACACACACACACACACACACACACAGGAATATTATTCAGCTACAAAAAAGAAGTAAGTCCTGCCATTTGTGACATCTTGGATGAACCTTGAGGGCATTATGCTAAGTGAAATTAGTCAGACAGAGGAAGACAAATACTATAGGCTCTCACTTATTTGTGGAAATTGTCTCCCAAAATAAAAACCCCACAAACTCAGAGGAGGAGTTGGGGTGGGAGAAATGATTGAAAGGGGTCAAAACATTCAATCTTCCAGTTGTGAAATAAGTCCCAGGGAACTAATGTGCAGCAAGCTGGTTGTAGTTAATAGTATCACACACATATTTGCAAGTTGCAGAGAGAGATCGTAAATGTTCTGATTTCTAGGAAAAATACTTGCAGCTCTGCGTGGTGATGACTGTTAATTAGACTTACTGTGGTCATCATTTTGCAATATATATAAATGTGATCTTTATGTTAGTCTTGAAACTAATATATGAAACTGATATAAGGTAATAGATCAATTGTATCTCAATTTTAAAAAAAGAAACTGTCAATGCTAATCAAATGTTTGTCTTTATCTGTTAGCGTTTGCCAGTGGGAAGGAGTTTCAATGAAAGGGGACAGACCCAGGGTGACAGAGCCTGATCAATAACAGCAGCAGCAACAACAGTAACTCTCATCTATTGAGTACTCATAAGCCGGCACTGTGCTAAGTGCCTTCTAGGCATTTTTTTTGCTCAATTATTCCAACAACCTAGTGTAACAGATGTTATTATTGCCCCATTTTACAGATGAGAGCATTGGGGTTTGGAGAGAGCAAAAACCTGCCCGTGAATATGTAGCTTGTGGTTCTGTTGATCAGATCTGGCTTGAGTCCTTACCTGGCCATAAAGTGTACTACAGATAGATGGAAGGGAGGAAGAGACTGATACCCACTGTCACACCCCTTTCTCCCCCCAATCTCCCAGCAACCCCAGTCCGAGCCTACAGCTGGTCCGCTGTGTTGGGACAACAGGTCTTTGGGCTCCAGGCTCCGTCTGCGCCTGTGCGCTGGTCCCGCCTGCGTGCTTCCCTCCTTGCGCAGGCGCAGTGGGGTCACCTGGGCCGCCGTGCTCCTCTCCACGTGGCCGTCACTGCCAAGGCCGGGCTGACATCTTCCCCAAAGCTCCCAAAGATGGCTCGCCCAGGGTTAACATGGTTTTCTGCCGCTACTTCTTGCAAGCTTTGAAAGCTTTAAATAGGTTGGAACTGCGCTTCTGACTCGGCCAGGTACCCTAGTTTGCAACAAAGCCAGAAGGAAAATCAGCGGCGTGGATGCCCTCCCTTGCGGTGCAACTTCTGCAGGCCCTCCCCAGGCCCCACCGAGCCTTCTAGTTCTCTCAGCTCTCCCGGGTGGAGAAGGAGCACATCGGGGAGTCGCGAGGGGGCCGCGGGACTGGAGACCGGAGAGGCGAGGTACGGGAGGACACAGCCGCCTGGCCCGGTGGGTGAGTACCTTGCCTGTGACGCCTTCTAAAGGCGCTTGTTTTCTCTCTCCCTTTTGATAGCTAAGTCACTCGCGTTGTGGTGGACTTTGTAGGAGGGAAAAGTCATTTTCAGGGTATAATTTGGCACATTTAAGGAATGTCTATAGGTGGGGACTGCCACCCACATATAGCTACAAATAATTTGTCACCCTTTATCATTTCCTTGTAACTCTTGGCGGTCACTTTACCCCTCACCCCCTTCTCCCTGGCCCCTGGCAACCATTGAACTACTTCCATCGCAATAGGTGTGCCTTTCTAAAATTTTATGTATCTAGAGATACATAAAATTATGTATCTAGAGATACCAAAAAATACTCTTTTTCCTTGCTTCTTTTATCTAGCTTTGGGATTCAGGCTTATTTTGGGCGTATCTCATTATTCTCTTTATTTCTATGTGGCTTACCTCACAATTAGGCACCCAGATGCCAGTTGATAGTTATGGAGGGTTTTTCCTGTTTGGATGGTTAGGAATAAAGCTGCCATGTCAGTTTCAGTGCAAGTCTTGTGTGCACTTTGGTTGTTCTCTTGTACAAATACCAGCAGGTGTGGGGTATTGGTCTTATGGTAATTTATAAGAAGTCGCCAGATGTTTCCAAAGTCGCTGGGCCCATTTGTACTGTTAGCCCGGTATGACAGTTCTAGTTGCATCCTCACAACATTTAATATTGTAAGTTGCATTTTTCAAAAAGATTCAAGTAGATGTCTTTGTATCTTAATGGTTTCAATTGTGCTTTCCTGATGGTTAATGATATTGCTTGACCATCTTTACAAGTGCATGTTGGTCATTCCTGTATGTTTTTTAAAGTCTGTGAAACTCTTCAGTTCATATTTCAAAAAAAATTTTTTAAAGATTTATTTATTTATGCATACAAGAGATGGGATGTAGGCCAGAGGTGTGGGGCTGTGAGAAGATTCACCAGAGACAGAGTGGGGAACAGAACAGGCAGATTGACTGAAATACACTGCTGAGGGCGAGACAGGAGAGGTCTGCTCTGCCATGTGGGAAGCTCCCTGGACCGGGATCAAACTCATGCTGCAGTGGCTGCGGATAGCTTCATAGTGCTGAGACTTAACTCCTTGAGCCACCAGGGAGGCCTACAAAAAATTGTTTTTTAGGAAAATCTTGAGTTTTTAAAAATGTAGTCAAGATATAAAACCATTGTCAGATAAATATTTTACTAATGTTATTGCCCATCTGTTACTTGCTCTTCTTCAGAGTGTCTCAGGAAAACAATTTTTATTTCTTTTTTAATTATGTCATTGATTTTTCTTTTATGGTTCATGATTTTTGCATCTTTTTAAAGTAAATATTTGCTGAATATAAAGTCAGGATGGGACTGTAACTATAATCTTCCTTTGTTTTCCTGAAGAAGTTTTATAATTTTGCATATTGGTCCTATGACTCATTACCAGTTTTTCCGTATGCATGAAAATAAGGTTTGTGGTTATTTTATTGCATCTCTGTGTCTAGTTACAGCCACACCATTTGCTGAAAAGGTTATTATTTTCCACTGAATTACTTTGGTACCTTCGTCAAAATGAATTGACTGTAGATAGTAGTTCAGTATGTGGATTCTAATTCTGTTTGATGAGGTCGTGTGTCTGTCACTCAACTTGATTATGTCACTTTGTGGAAAGTTATTATTAAGGAAGACATAGTTCTCCAAATGGGATTTTTCATTTCAGAATTATTTGGACTGTTATACATTCTTTGTTGTCTACATAAAAATTTTAGAGTTTTTCATAAATTTCTTGGAAACTTTGCTTGGAATTCTGGTTAAGACAGTCTTGAGTCTTTCGAATAGTCTGCTGAGGATTTACATATTTATTTTTTAAAAAAATTATTTATTTATGCATTAGAAGAACTGGGGTGCAGGCCAAAGGTGTGTGGGGGTAAGAGGATTCATCAGAGACAGAGTGGGGAACAGAGCAGGCAGATTGACTGAAATACACTGCTGAGGGGAGCAGCGGGCGAGGCAGGAGAGGTTTGCAGCTCCGTATGTGGGTCAGCTCCCTGGCTGGGGCTGAACTTAGGCAGCAGCAGTGATGGTGCTGAGACTTAACCCCTAGGCCACCAGGGAGGTCCTTAGCATCTTCTGATCCATTAAATGTTTTTTCTACCTTTTATTTAGGTCTTTGGTTTCTTTTTGCAATGATGCAACTCACAGAGCATAAGTTTTATACATATCTTGTTCGATTTATTTAATGTTGTGATGATCATATAGTTTGTACTTTACACTTGCAGTTTCCTATTGCTTGTTAGAAGTATCTGGAACTCCTGTGGATACTGTATGTATATTGATGTTGTATTGGCTCATCTTATCTTCTAGGAGATCTTTTGGAGATAACCACAGATGGTTGACATACAGTTTTGTTACCTGTGAATAAAGATACGTTCCCTCTTTTAGGAGAAAATTCCTGAAAGAACCACAGTGCCCCTGGCAGGTATTGCATTGTGTCTCTCACTCCTGTCCTCTCACACTTGCCCTGCTGCATATGTACAACCTCTTCCTGCCCTCTGAGGTATTAGAGTCTGTGAGCTCTCATATAAGTGATTTCTCTCTACAACTGGACTATTCCTTGTCTGTCCTTTCTCCTTCCTGGGAGCAGGTCTGGGTCAGATCCTCTTTAATCAGACAGTCCAGTGGGGATGAGGTTTATAACCAGATGTTGAAGTAGACCCGCTTCCTTCTGCCCCAGCCACTGTGCTTCCTTGGACAGTGGGTTTGATACTGGGCAAATGGGGCTTCAAAATTGGCCAAAGGCAGTGCCCAAATTGCTTACCGGTCACTATCTTGGTTCTGCACCCATGCGCACAATTGCAAGACTACTCAAGCTTAGGGAACAGTAACAATGGGATTTATTTAACAAACGGGAGAAAGCAAAGAATTACTAAAGTCAACATATGGCTGTTTACCTTACTTAAAGCAATGTCCAGTCCTTTAAATCCCAGAAAAGTAACAAAGGTGGAGTCTTCCCACCACTGCTGATATGGAGCTCCTCTTCCAAACAATAGGGCACATTTCCAAAATGGCATCTTCCTTCTTCTGCAGACTTGCAACAATCAGACTGTAGGCCAGGTTTCAACTCACGAGGACGACATAGAACACAACTGGAGATGCTCCCGGAACTGCCATAGTGCCACAGCACAGCACCAGGCCAGCAACACTGAAAACAGCAACTACAGCAGCCAGAGAGCCCAGCAGACTGCCCTCGCGCATTTTAGGAAGGCGCCCGCTTCAGGCCTCTGCCTTCTTCTTTTGGCTGCAGTAAAGGCAAAACTGGGAGCAGTTTCCATCACTACTTGCAAAGCCTCCAAAGTCACTGGCCTCAAAGTCACTTAAGATTCCAAAAATGCTCAGTCCGTATCCTGATGGCTCAAAAACTTCTGGCGTCTGATTTCCAAACTCTCAATCTTCGCAGCTACATTTTCTACCTCTTCCCTTCTTATATCATGGTGACTGCTCTTTCTTTCTCTACATCATGGCAACTGCTTCCTCTATTCCTTCAGCATGGCGACTGCCTCTTCCATTCCTACATCATGGTGACTGACTTCCCCTTCTCCTTCAGTCCCTTTTATTTCTCTCAGAATCTCCACCCCAAACTGCAAACTTAGCATGTTCCCTGGGGCTATTCGTTCTCATCAGCAAACCCCCTCCAGGGGGCACCACCTTTACCTGACTTTGGACTCAGCTTGGTTACAGGTCACATCTGAAGTGAGCCCCAGCTGCATGGGAGCCCAGCAGAATAGGGCAAGCCTGGACTGGGGGTACAGAGAGGGCTTTCCTGAGGGGGTGGAGCCTCATCTTGGGTGACTCTGGAGCATGGTGGTTAAGAGGAGGGTGGACACTGGAGGCATACTCTTTGCCAGTTTCAGTTGCCAAGAACTTAGGCCCGTTCCTTGAGCTTTCTGCCTCAGTGTCTTCATCTGTAAAATGGGGACAATAAGCAGCCTTGCTTCTTCAGGCTACTAGAGGACCCAGAGGGGTCTGCCCCTAAAGCTCTCAGTACTATGTGTGGCATGTGGCAAGTTCTTGCCTATTAGCTGCTGTTGCTGTTATTGTGGTTAAAACCATGGTGATGGTGTGACACTGATGGAGAGTAGGATTAGCCAGGCTCAGAGGGATAGGAAAGCATGTTCTGAGCAGAGGAAACAGCCTGTGCTGAAGTCAGGAGCTGAAAGAACCTGATGGCCTGAAGGAGTTGAGAAGATGCCAGCATAGCAGACAGGAAAATTTGGGGGGATGGTGGGCATGGGCTGGAAAGGTAAGCTGTGGGGAGACCAGGAAGCCTGTGTGAGGGCAAGGAAAGGATTAGGGGATTCTATTTGGAGGGTGCCAGAGGCCTCCTGGAGCAGAGTCCTGCTGGGACCCGTTACTGTGCTGTTGAGGTCTGGCTGACCCCAGTGGGGGTGGGTGGAGGGAGCAAGCCAGGGTATGGGGCAGCAAGTGTGGGCCCTTTGCTTCACGTGAGGGGGTCGGGACTGGCGGTGGCAGAGACCTGGGAGGCCTGGGAGGGCTTGAGAGCCGCGGGTGCCGGCCTCGCTGATATTTGGCGTCTGTGTATGTCGGCATCCTCGACCCCTCCTGGGGCTCTGGTCTGGACCCTTCAAGGACATGGACAGTACAGAAGGCCCCTTCTGGGTGGGAGATGAAGATGGCTATAGTCATGAAGATACTGTGTTTGGGGGACCAGTGAAGCTTCCAAACCATGACCACTGGGCTTCAAGAATGGGGAGCGTGCCACTCAATAGCGAGAAGGGGCAGGCGCTGGAGGACAGCAGGCTGGCATGATTGGAGGCCTGGGGAGCAGCATCTGTCCCTGAAAAGATAGGAACACCCTTCGGTGGTGACTAAGCGACAGGACAGGACTAGAATGTGCGACAGCGACAGCGACAGCGACAGGACTAGAATGTGACTAGCAGGTCAGTCTGGGGCCCAGCTGTGGAGACCCGCAGTGGCCTGGGACTTGTACCTGGCCTGGAGCCAGTTTGCTCCCTGAGGGGTTTTTAAGCAAAGAATCAGTGTGAATGATCTTGTTTTGTTTTTGAAAGGAGGCCAGTGCACACCAGGGTCCCCTGGTGGTGGGAGAAGTGTATAAGTGAATGCTAGTGCCTTGACCCTGGATTACCAAACCTCTGTGATAAAGCCGGCAGCAGCCAGGCCTGGGGAGCGTCAGGTGGGAGTTCATTAAATATAGATGTTTGCTGATGAGTTAAGGTGATTATAGAGTGCTTCAGAGGATTAGAGGTGCAAACAGCCTGTTGACGTCGTCACTTGGCAACAGAGGTCCTGATCTGAAAGATTAGAGCAGCCAGGCCCTTGGAACATGGACCTGGGACTTCAGCACCAGCTGTGTGTGCAGCTCAGTCTGGAGCCACATCTTGGGGAATTTACATCCAGCCTTCACCCATCCGTCTACTCATCCATCCATGCTGTCTTTCCTTCAATCACTTCCTTCTGTCTATCTAGCCTGCCTTTCTCCTTTCTTCCTTCCCTCCCTCGACCCTCCTTTCCTTCCTTCCCTTCGGCACCAGCTACATAATGTAAAGGTCTCCTCCTCCAGTCCTTGCTGGCCGTTGTGTGGCTTGAGTACTTGAAGTTCTTGGCTTAGAGCAGGACCATGTGAGTGTGATATTGTTATTTTTATTACCAGGGTTATTATTCTAATCAGCATGGTCCTGTGCCCTGCCTCCAACCTGATATTCACAGAATTCACAACTTCCCCAGAAGGGGCGAGGCTGCCCTGAAGGAGACTGTTTTCCATTCTCCTCCCCTCCCCACCCCACCCAGGGGGTGGGTGGGGTCAGGTGCCCTCTGCACAGGGATGTTTTGGATAGGAAGCTTCTTTGGGCTTCTGTCAGAGGTACTGGCTGTGCCTTTGACACTGACGTCTGTCTCTGTCCCGGCTGTGCTAGTCATCCATTCACTCTGTCTGGTTTCCAGTTCCTTCTGGCGGGTCTGTGGCATGAGGTCATTCCTCAGCTTTTTGTTTCCCACTGACCTTTGTGTCACTGCAAAGTCACCTACGCCAGGACTGTCAGTTCCTTGGACTAACTTCCGGTGTCCTGCCCTGAGATCCCCGAGCTCCGTGCCAGATAGGAGCATGGGCTGTGTGCCACGTTCCCGGGAAAGTGTTCTTCGGGGTTTTCTTTTTAAGTTTGCAGAAGAGTTCCTTGGGCAGGTGCTTAATTATGGCCCTGGATGGGGCGGGAGCGAGGCTCAGAAAGCTGTGCCCTCCACGGCCCCCAGGACATTTCTGGAAAGTGGCAGAACTGGGATTTGAAGCCAAGGCCATCCATGTTCTGAGTGACACGTCATCACTATAGACAAGTTAGAAACCAGCTAAGTAAAGGTAAAATTCACCCCGGCTCTACCCACCAGAGAAACCACCGTGAGCATTTTCGGCGGGAGAGCCAAGGGAGTGCATGGTGTCCACAGTTCGTGCTGGCCTGGGACCTGAGTCCTGTCACAATCTGTGGGCAAGTTGTCCTGGCACCCCTAACAACACAGCTCTCCACCCCACCTGCACCCTGCACATGGGTTAATGATCTTGGGTTGAGAGAAAAAGGACATGAGTCTCTTAGGGGGAGAGCCGCCCCAGAGGACGAAGGCCCTGGGCGTGGAGGAGGAACAGGCCTGGCGTCTGGTCCTTCAAGCCTCAGACTGGCCTCTCTCCAGGGCAACTGTGGACTCAACAGAAACTCATCAGTGATACTGTAATTCTCGCAACAAGCCAAGCCGGCGTGCCCCACGGACCTCTGACTTGCCGAGCCTCTGCCTCAGTGTGCCTTGACCTTCTCTCTGCGCAGGGGACTCCCTCTCATCACTCCTGTCCTGCTAGGGTGTCACCTGCCGTGGAGGTCCTCCCTGTCCTCGTGCTCCCAGCTGATCCTCACAGCGCATCCCCCTCCTACTTTCTTCACAGCCACCACCACTCTGCGCTGATCTCCTCAGCTCATTTGCTTCTTGTTTATGGTCTGACACCCCTTTCCCTGGAAGATGCAAACTCCCAGGCCCCCAGGGCCCAGCAGAGTCCCCCATAGGTAGCACATGCTCAGTGAATATGTTTCACAAGTGAATGAGACATCCCTGCCATCACCTTCCTTCTGTCAACTTTTGATCCAGTTGGAGAAAGAAGAGTTGGAAGGGAAGGGCGAAAATGAAGTATTTCCTGTGTTGAGGGCATTGTTTCACAGTGACCTCCTGGGCCTGTTCACCCCTAGATGCACCCTGCTCTCTGTGGACGTCCCTAAGGGGCTGAATCCCGCAGGCAGCAACTCCCCAGCTCACAGGACACTGGACTCTGCCAGTGGAGGCCCAATGGAGGCCGAAGCCAGGGTGCCCAATGGAGGCCTCTGCGTGTGGACAGGGCCTCAAGCAGGGCTCTCCTTTGTGGCTGCAGTGTCCCTAGGCAGCCATCCTATGGTCCAGCTTCTTCTGGGTGTCCCCAGGTGCTGAGGCCCTGAAATACCACCCCCTCTTTGCCTGGCCTCCCTTGGGGGCGAGGCAGAGGACTCTCGTAGGCTCTGGTTGCCTCACTGTCCCTGGCTTGTTTTCTCAGCCTTTCGTAGCTGGTGTCACCAAGTCCCTGTCATTGTTTTCATTTTCCTGCAAATACAAAACCTCTGCCTTTGTGAAGGAAAAGTCAATGAATGAAAGTTAGGAGAGCAATCGGGGACTGATTCCTGAGGAATGGATAAAGAGGGGGTAGGCCTGTGGGCTGGAGCAGTGGGGACTGGCCCCCCATCCTCCAGGCCCCTAGCCTGGGAGAAACCACGTTCTCAATTTATGTGCCCGTTGCACTGTGATTTATGACAAGACTGCTTGTTTTTGCCAAGTGATAGATTTATTTGCACCAGCACTGCATAATGAGGGTCAAGAATTCCTTAGTTTCTTTTTTAAACCTCTGCCAAACTGAAATGTCCTCGAGGTCCCTGCCAAGAAGGCGGCAGGAAGCTCAGTGTGTGCCGCTGTCCCCCTTGATCATATGCAGCCAAGTGGCTTGAGTCCGCGACCTCCAGGAAGGAGGAAGGAAGGGGGGTCCCTTGTGGAATTATACTGTGTCCCTATAGCAGCGTGGAACCCTGTGTTCCAGGTCCCCTGGGTGGACTTCTGGCTCTGGAGGGCAGATCTGTGTCCTTGGCTCTTAGGTGATGATGGATGTTTGCAGAAAACGGTGGCGCAGCTCAAGCAAGACTCCCCGCCAGGTGGAGTCTTCACTCTTCCAGGAAGCAGGTGGCTAGGTGCCGCTGTGGAGCTGGGTTCACATCCTGGCCCTGGCCCTTGGGATCAGGAAAGTGTCTGTAGCTCTCAGCCTCAGTTTCCTCTTCTGCTAAATGGGGGTAACACAGTAGCCACTTCAAAGGGTTGGTCTGAGGACTCAGGAGAGAGCTATGTAAAGGCCTACTATAAAATGTGGCACATAGTAGGTGCTCACGAAATACGGGTCTCTTCCATCCTGTTTGTGCTTAGCCTCTGCTTTCATAGCTGCCCATCGGTCAGGCCGGCTGTGAACTTGGTGCGTTCAGTCAGGATGTATTTGGTGAATAGGAAGAGCCCTACTGGCTTAACCAAGGAGGATTAGTTTATCTCGCGTAACGAGAAGTCTAGAGGCAGGATGACTCTGAGATTGACGGAGGCCAACAGTTCAGCAGTGCCACCGAGGACTCAGGTTCTGTTTTCCCTGCTGCCATTTCAGCATTAGCCGCACCCTGCAATTGGCATCCCTCATGGTGGCACAGTGGCTGCCGTGGATGCTGGCTTTGCATCCTGACTGGGTAGCGTCAAGGTGCACAGAGGAACCTTCACTTTCCTGTGTGTCTCTGAGGTGTGAAGACCACTTTCCAAAAGCACCTCACCTGTCGTCCCCTCATACCTCATTAGTCTACATCAGATGACAGACCCTTTGCTGAACCAATCGCCATCGAGTGGGGGTGGGAATACGTGGTTGGCTTATGCCAGTCATTGCAATTCTAAAGTTGTAGGGAATCGCCCTCTTCACTAAGTGACCTCTCTATGAAATTTTGCTCCCACACCCTTTTCTCTGACTCCGCCCCCCTCATTGGATACAGAAAGAGCCGCCTTCTGACCCCTCAATGCCCTGGAGGCTTGGGGCTGGAGGTAGGTGGTCCCTGCCTGGAAGATCCCTCCCACCGCAACTTCTTGGGCCCTACTCATCTCAGGGCTTAGACATCACCCCGTCCACGGGGGTGGGGGGCACATCCCATTAGGCACCCCAGTCACGTTCTAACATTTCTGTGTCCTTACAGCCTTTGACACAGTTGATCTCTTTTCTTGATCTGTGTCTCCCCAAGTGATCATCTCTCCAGCTTGATCCAGGCCCCACGTGTAGCAGAACCCTGCTCCTTGCTCCCAGACTCGGACCTCCCAGTCCCCCCAGGCCCCACAGACACACAAGCTGAGGCTGGGGTATAGGGATGTGGGAGGCATTTACCTCCCTGCAAAGTCTGAGTCTCCTGTGGGAAAGGATTGTGAGACCTGAGCTCACCTCCCAGGCCGTGGGTCACTGGGGAACGTCCTGACATCTAGCTTTTCTGGAACCAGAGATTTATTTAATGAAATCCTTGGCAAACAGTAGCCCGGCTGGTTTTGTCTGGCTCAGGTTTTTGGTTTTTAAGATTTATTGTATTTATTTATGCATAGAAGAACTGGGGTGTAGGCCAGAGGTGCAGGGGGTGAGAGGATTCACCAGAGACAGAGTGGGGAGCAGAACAGGCGGACCCACTGAAATAAACCGCTGCGGAGAGCAAGGGGGTTGCTGGAGAGGTCTGTGTGCCATGTGGGTCAGCTCCCTGGCCAGGGATCGAACTCAGGCTGCAGTGACTGGCGATAGCTTGATAATGCTGAGACTTTAAATTGTTAACTCAGTTACAAGTACATTATTTTGTTTGTTGTTTTCCCTGCGCCACTAGGGACGCCCCTGGCTTGGGTTTTGTGGAGTGTGGAGCATGTGGGGCATGGAAAACTCGGGTGCTGTTCAGCTTACCTGGTCCTTTTCATTTGCTTTTTTTTTTATTGAGGTAAAAGTCACCATAGACACTTTGAAGTGTTTGGTTCGGTGGCATTTAGCATATTCACATTGGTGTGCGGCCAGCACCTCTGTCTAGTTCCAGAACATTTTCACCACCTCAGAGGAGACTCTGGGCCCATGAACTGTGACTCCTCTTCCCCCAGCCCCAGCCCTCCTGAATCTACTTTCTGTCTCTCTGGATTTGCCCTCCTGGACACTTCACAAAGAATGTCCTGTCTGCTGTCTGATGCATGGGTCTTACCAAGTGGAAGTTTGTGGACTTGTGAGAGCCTATTGGAGGCAGATGGGTGAGCCTGGAGATAAGGGATCATTTTGGGGAGGAAGTTACTGACTTTTGCTGTGAGCTGAGATGTGAAGCAGCCTTAACCAGTTTATTCAGCTGAGAAAACAGGGACAAGTGTCAAGGAGAGAGAGCAGCATATGCAAAGGCCCTGTGGCAAAGGGTGCATGGTAAGGATATATGTCAGGGGAAAGCTAGCATGCTGCAGCGAGACAAGCAGCCTGGCAGGACATGTGGTGGGAAGGGGAGGGTGCAGTGGGGGTGAGGCCAAATTGGTCAGGACTGGTCTTTGGGAAGATCAGCTATGATTTTATTGATGGGGCTACCAATTCCTTTGGTCAAGGCTGGACCGGGGAGTGGGTATTGGTGAAATCCACCCCCCCCCCACCCAAGTGCTAGCCGCCCACCCACCCACCACACACACAGGCTAACTGCAGCCAGGTTGAAAAGGGCTAGGGGCAAGGCCTGTGGGTTTTGTGTGTCATCCTCCTAACAGATGAGGGCAAGGTGTTTGGCAGATCTGCTTTCAGGGTTGGGGGCAGTGGCTCAGTCACAAACCCTTCTTTGGAGGAGGCTCCAGGTTCTAGGGAAGGCACCCGGAGCAGCCCAGCAGAGGCCAGGCCCGCAGCTAGAGAGGGGCTGAGTCTGCTGACAGCTTCAGCCAGGAAGATGGGGTGAGGGCCAGCCAGCCTTCATGTGTGCACTTTCGACCCGTGCACACTGGTTTGGCTATGTGGCCCTTTTCCTGCTGCAGTGCCGGATGGCAAAAGGAAGTGTGGGAGGTCACATTGGCCAGAGTCAGGGTGTCTTTTGGAGCATCTGGACCTGGCCCCATCCTTCTGTGGGCGGGGAGGAGGCCAGCAGGCTGTTGGGAGTTGGACAGAGAGCTCCCTAGCAGGAAGGACTTGGACTTCGAGTTAAGGGGAGGCGACAATGAGTGGAGGTCGCTAACACGGCGGGCGGCAGGGTGAACCGAGGTCAGGCACTGGCTCTCCAAGAACAGGGTGGTCCAGGGGCCATCTGGATTCATTCGCTGCCTGGAGCAGAGCCAGGCGGGCCCCTGGTGCAACTTGAGGGCCTTTTCCATCGGCCTTCCTTCTCTGGCAAAGGACACAGTGGCCACAGTGGTGACCACACCACTGGGCTTTTTATATACTATCTCATTTAATCCTGGCTTCCTGGCTTAGAGAAGGCAAAGGCCAGCCTGAGGTCACACAGCACAGTGTTTAGAACTAGCGCCACTCTTTAGGCACACAGCCTGGGCCACGCAACTTTTAGAGCCCTGGAAAGGGCTCTCAATTTCCCTTAGAATCAGAAGAAAAGAATTTAGTCAAGTTTGTATGATATTATATCATTGCAGCAGTAAAATGTCCTTATTAATATATATATTTTTTATAGTGGAAGGGACCCTGGAAGGCAAAAACATTGAGGGCTATAATAGGTACCACCTTGCCACTCAAGGAGGGTGCAGGTCAAGGGTGAGCCTGCCCTCTTCCCCCCACCTTGGTATAGTCTAACCTGTGTAGATGTATTTAAAGCCCATTGTCCCTCCAGCCTTCCTTCACCTCTTAGGTTCTTGGTCACCCCAGGGAGACCTCTCTGGCCCCTCTCAATAGGTCACATCCCCTTATATGCCCTGTAGCATCTGGTGTTCAGTGAACATGTGGTGAAGTACTTTGGGGGCACAGACTGAAAGTCCATGGCTGGGTTTGAAAGCTCGCCCTGCCAATGCTCAGCCATGTACAGTTGAGCAAGGTGTACCTGGTTTCCTTGTCTGTAAAATGGGAGTAGTAAAAGTAACTTCCTAAAAGAGTTCTAACAGATTATATGAGTATTTTCAAAGCCCTCCTTTCCTTACCCTCTGAAACTCAGATCCCTTCCTCGTAAAATGGGGACAGCAATGGTACGTACCTAGTGGAATTGTGATAGACTAAATAAGTATCTTTAAAGCACTCAGAACCATGCCTGCTACCACAAAGTTCCATCTAAGTGTTTATTAAGAGCAGTTTTATTAGTATCTTACTCCACTTGGCAGTAGACCCCATAAAGGCAGAGACTACGCCTGGGTTTACTCTCCTGGGTATCCCCAGGCCTGGAACATAATAGACACCCAAATGATTGAATGAATGTATTCCAGTCCTCCTCCTTTTGCTCATGTTTCTTTCTGCTGGAAGTCATTTACACTTTAGTATGAAGTATGAATTAATACCACCCTCTTCCCTTTCCTGGAGTACTTATTTGCCTGATCTCATCACCATGGAAGGAAATGTCCTATCTCCCTAGGGAAGGAACGTGACACCTCAGTGATCAGGCAGGGAAGTTTTTCAGAGTTGGAGGGCAGGGTTTCTTTCTCTACTCCAATTGTGAGCCGCATCCTCTGCTCCTTAAAGTGAGGCGCCTAAGTGTTTGTGCCCTCTATATTTTTTAAGGAGACATTTTCCTCCTCTTTTGGAGGGAAAGAGGCCTTTGGTAGGCAGCAGAGGCCCTGGTCAGCAGGCCCCTGGGAACTGGAGATAAAAGGCCTCACCAGTTAAGAGACTTTTCAGAGGAAACCTCACCCACGGATCTGCAGGAAGTCTCAGGAGGCCAGCACACCAAGCGGGGACCCAAGTCCAGGGAGCCAGCATGCAGATAAACGAGAAGGGCCTCCGCCACTTGGAACATGTAGTTCTGAGGCTTGGCAGGAGCCCAAAAGGAATTGCCGGCCCCCAAATCATTATAGGCCCCAGGCCCTGGCTGTCTCCTTAGCCCCAGTGGGGAGTATGGAGGCTGTCTGTCAGGCCAGGATCTTGCCTCCTCACTGATCGAAGGCCGGTTGGTTTCCCTGGTAAATTTGCTCTGTTTATTTCTCCTCTCCGAGCATTTCCTCCTTCCACGTGGAGCCTCCAGGCCTGCTGTGTTCTGGAGTGGCCACGTCTCCCGTCCTGAAGGCTTCACAAGTTTGTCTTTATAAATCGCTGTTTGCAAGAAATTAACAGATGGGGGACAGTTCTGCATCCCGGGTCCCTGTGGTCCAAACCCTGATGTGGAACTGATATTTCAATTGCAGAACATGCCTTGAGCACCTGCTGTGTGCCCAGCCTTGTGACATGTCCTGAGGGGACTGCTTTGGAGTTGGGTCACTATGTCTGTAGATGGGGGATCCCTTGGAGGGTCATCAGTATAATTACATTCATTGTGTGCCCAGAGCCAGTCCTTGCTGAGTGTTGATCAGGCAGGTAGAGGCCTGACACTTGACCTTGCAGAACCTACAGAGCCCACTTGGGAGTGAACAAGCTTCCTTGTTCCTGCTATCACAAATGAGTACACACACCCATTGCTGTGGGGTTCTGTAAATCAGACATCCAAAGTGAGTCCCAGAGGCTAAAATGAAGGTGTCAGTTGGGCTTCATTCCTGCTGGAGGCTCTGGGGGAGAATCCATTTCTTTGTTTTTTTCCAGCTTCTAGAGGCGCCCACATTCCCTGGTTGGCCACCCCCACTTCCTCGTCAAAGCCAGGGACTTGACATCTCCCCATCTCTCGCTGCTCTTGCTGTCCCTTCTCTGACTCTGGCCTTCCGCCCCCCTCGTACAAGTGCCCTTGTGATTATATGGGGCCCACCCAGATAATCAGTAATAGTTCCCCATCTCATCATTCTTCACCACATCTGCAAAGTTCCTTTCTCCAGGTCAGGTAATGTAGTCCCAGGTTCTGAGGGCCAGGGCACAGGCATCCTAAGGGGGCCGTTGTTTGCTCTGCCATGAGGGAGACGGGCAGTCTGTAATAAGCAGTCAGTGAATCGCATGGTCCGCTGGAAAAGTGGTCAAGCTGTAGCTTTAAGTCCTGGTGGTGCAGAAGACCTCACTGAGAATAGGCCTTGAGCAAAGAGCTAGAGGAAGGGATGGGTGGCTCGGGCGGCCATTGCCAGAACAGCATTCAGGTTGGGGGTGTTTGCTAGGGGTGGGGGGCAGGTCTGGCATCTTCAAGGAGCAGCCAAGAGGCTGAAAGCAGTGGAGCTGGAGAGTCACTGGGGTGTTGTCCCCCCATTGGCAGAAGAGTTGGGACTCTTGGCAGAAATGGCCTTCCAGGAGAGAGAGACCACACATGCCATAGTGGCATCTCAGGGGAGGGTGGAAGCAGGAGGTGAGCGGAGCCAAACGAGACCCACAAAGCGACAGCGTCCTGCCAGCAAGCCTGTTCCGGGCCCTGACTGGTCTTGCAGACAGAGTTGATCCCCATGGCAAATCTGCAGGACCCATTTTACAGATGAGGAAATGGAGGCATGTCAACAGGCACAACATTAGAAGGGCTGGGCAGCTTGCAGAGCCTTGGCCTGCCAGGGCCCGCCTCACTACCAGCCCTGCGGGGCTGAGCGTACATCTCCAGAATGAAAGAATGAATGGAGGCTGTTCTAAAATCTAGGCTAAGGTAATACGGTAAGGCAGGGAAGGCACCTGGGATACAGGATTGAGGTGACACTGGCTCTCAGGCTGGTTCAGGTGCACCAGCAGACTAGCTCGGAGCACTTCCCGGTGTTCTGAGTTGTTGTCTGTTCGTGGAGGTGATCACCACCCCCTTCACAGGACTGATGCAGCACCTAAATGCATTTGGATGCGGTAGGTGCTTCCAGCAGTGCCTGGCACGCAGACCAGGCCGGTTTGCTGCTATTATCTACCAAAGGCCAAGAGTGCTGGTGGCTCCAGCCTGGGGCAGCCTGAGGGCTGCCCTGGCCGGCAGGTGGGAAACATGGGTCCTCAGGGAGGGAGGAGCCAATCTGGACTTTGTGCAGGCCTGTGCCACCTCTTCAAATCCCACAGGACCACAAGAGGTGGTGCTTTCACATCCCCATTTCACAGAGGAGAGAATTAAGGGGCAGCACTAGATGAGGCTTCCCCAGCCTTCCACAGACACGGAGGCTGGGCTTGGACTCTGTGCAGGGCATCTCAGAGTAGAGCTTGGGTTCCTTCCCTTGGTCCAGGGGTTAGAACCCCTGCTCCCCACCCCACCCCCATGCCTGCCTGACCTCAGGTGGTGTCATTCCTGTTTCCTTATCTGTAAAATGGGAATCAAAACAGTACTTTGTCTCAGGTTGCTGAGATCAGGGATGGGATAGAAAATGAGTGAAATGCTGAACCCCGTATCAGAAGCACAGACTGACATCTGTAGTGCTCTTGTGATGTACGTGCAGTGCTTTGAGATTTTTTTAGCACTCACCCAGGAGACTCACGATCACATATCTTCACACAGCCACATGCTCAGCCAAGCCTGTTTCAGCAGCTTCTTCCCAGGAAACTTTTATGGGCAGGCAGCGTTGGCCAGCCCAGTTCCAAACTTGGAGGAGGTAGCAGCCGCCCCCCGCTCCATCCGCTGGTGCCTTTCCCCTTTCCCCTGGCACGCAGTCCCCACGGGCCTGCAGCCGGCCGGGATACCTCAGGGAGGAGACCGCCCAGCCCGCAAGGAAGCACTCATTATCCCTGAGTGAGGAGCCACTCCCGGCCACGTCTCCAAGCCAGCGAGTGCCCCCTCCTCCTGCCACCACCCCATCTGAGCCGCCTGGGCTGCTGACTTCTCGGTTGGAGTCTCTGGGGCCAGATGTTATAGGGCCAGCTAAAAGCAGGCGGGGTGGGGGCAGGGTGGGGGCATGTGCTGGGCGCTGACACATGATCCCAGGGGCCCGGCAGAGTGGAGCTGAGACAGTCCAGCCAGCCGTGCACACGTCTGCTCCCCGCTTACAGCACCTCTTCTCCGGGAGGAAATGGCTCTTACCAGCAGTGGGATGGGCAGCGGCCGGAGGAAGGTCATCTGGGCTCTGTACTTCCTGCTGCTTCTCCTC
This sequence comes from Scalopus aquaticus, assembly GCA_004024925.1. Classification (NCBI taxonomy): domain Eukaryota; kingdom Metazoa; phylum Chordata; class Mammalia; order Eulipotyphla; family Talpidae; genus Scalopus; species Scalopus aquaticus. The sequence goes on from PVIJ01011968.1 coordinate 41,331, forward strand.
GAAGCCATTTCTGCCAAGAATGTTTGGAAGCGGGCATTACACTCGAGGCTGGCCCAGAAGTCCGGTGTAAGTGCCCGGGTGGGGAGCTGGGGAGAGACAGGCAGTGGGTCCCCAGGCACTGTGAAGTTGTATGAGTGCTTCCCTGTAGCCGGGCAGGTGAATTTCTTTATCGGGAGTCGCAGTGGGTGGATGGGTGGGGGCAGATGGGTCTCACGATGCTTTGCCTGCGCGTGACAAGGCGCAGGGGGACCAAGCATGTGTAGGGCAGCTGGTGCCTCTTGCATCATCAGAGCAGACTGCAGGTGGAGTCCACAGACTTACCACTGAGTGTTTTGTTTCCACTGTCTTTAGCCAAATATTTATGAAATGTAATCGGGCACTCATGTAGCTATTCGTTCAGTAAACATTTAGCAGAAACCTCTCTGTGCCAAGCGCTGTGGGTACAAGATAGAGACACAGTTCCTCCCCCGAAGGTGGCATGGTCATGTGGGAGAGGCAGTTGGGTGACAAGTGACAGTAGCACAAAGGGGTGGACAGTATCGCATAACCAGTGGTGAGAAGCTTGTGCCTGGAGCCAGGCATCTGGGTTTGAATCCAGACACTCTTGCTCATCAGCTGTGTGATTCCAGGCAAGTTGCTGGACGTCTCTGAGCACCAATGATTGCATCCAAAAAAGTCAGAGGGATGAGTTCCTTTCAACAAAGGTGTTTGCTCATCACTGTTTGCCAAGCACTATCCTGGGCTGTGGCGATACAGACATCAGATGCCTGTCTTGCGGGGGCGCACAGTAATCCCGTGAGCTGGGCAGGGCGGGGGGGTTGGCTGAGAGTGAGAACTAAATGGGAAACAGTGTGTTTGGTGACAAGTGCTGTGGAGAGAAGCAAAGCAGGATGGGGCTGCAGAGGGGGCAGAGGTAGGGCAGGTCTCCCACTGGAACAGTAGGCAGAGAGGGTTCAAGAAGCACTCTAAGCACCGTGTGAGGTTAAAAGACTCCAAATGCAGAAAGCACATATTGCAGACAGGTGGCCAGTGCATCTTGGTGACTTTTAATTATCATTGTGAGATTGATTGGTACTTGCTTCCCCAGGTAGAGTGTGGGTTCCTCAGGGTGGGGTCTGATTTGGTCTCCCCCAGTGCAGTGTTCCTGGTGCCTGCCATTAAGTCTGTGTCCAGTAATTCCTTAGGGGCAAACTATGGGCAAGTGCAATGGGAGCCTAGAAGAATGAGTGTAGCTCTGCCCCAGGAGAGTCAGAGAGGGCTTTCCAGGACTTCAGATATTCATCCTGGGGCTTTGAAGGATGAATAGGAGTTTTCCAGCTGGAGTGGGGAGAAGAGAATCTTTAATGACATCCCCACTCACACTCTTATCTATTGAGGAGGGCTGTGTGAAACTGCACTGAGACTAATATGGGCCTCCCAGGCTCACATTCTAGAGTAGGGCAGCTGCTCATGTGAAGAGCCAGGAGGCCATACGGGACTGGAAAAGAGCAATAGAGTGAAATGATGGTAGGTGTTTGGAGGAAGGAGAGCTCACATGACAGTGTAGTCACAGAGGGCTTCCTGGTGGAGGTGAGAACCCTTGCCAGGTCATGAAGAGCAATTAAGCATTAGGAAGCGGGAAGGCACTCTTAGAAGACTATGTGGGTGCTGAGGCCCCAAAGTGAAAACTGCAGGTGGGAATAGTGTATGCTAGAAACCTAGGAGTGGGTCGGTGTGTGCCAGGAAGGAAGAGACCCTCTCTTGGTGTGACTCCTCCATGCTCTGCGCCAGCCCTGCAGAATGCTCATTTCTTTGGTTCTGGGACCCCAAAGAGATTTCCAGTACAGCGTCTGGTCTTGTCTTCCTCTAACCCCTAAATGTCCTAGAAAAGGATGCCGTGACTTCCTCACTAGGAGAAATGGGGAAGCTGGGAGGGTTAGGGGGCAGTGTGCACATGGGTTGGGGGATCTTTAAAAACACAGGCCTGGAGGCGGAGTGCAGAAATTGGATTACTTCTGGCAACCTTTCGTCAGAATCCAGGTGCTCTGGGGCTGCCCCCGCTGCAGTCTCCAGTAGGCAGTGACCTCTTGTCCTCCCCAGCGCCCGTTCTCAGGAGAGGCTTCTGCCAGGATGAACCTTGGAGGAAACCCATGGAGAGAAGGGGTAGGGAGGCTGGGAAGGGCTCCAGGCCAAGGAACACAATGCAGCACTCGTGCAATCGGCTGTGCAGCCTTGGGCCGCTCTCTGGACCTCAGGTGGTAAGCTAGACTGTGAGTCTGAGACCAGATGACCTCCAGTGCCCTTGCAGCTGCCAATCTAATTCCTTGCAGATGCCCAGCAGGGAATGGCTGAGTCACAGGAAGCAGCCCCCCCACACTCAGAGGCAAGACCTTCCCATGTGTCTCCCGACATAACCTTCAACCTGGGCCCAGAGCCCTCGGGAGTTGTGTTAAGGGCGAGGGAACAGCAGCCCGCTCTACCACCTTGCAGAGTTAATCAGACCCTAATTAAAAATGAAATCATATTAACTTAGAACTCAATAATTTATATTTAAAAATTGGAACTGTATCACTCCCTAACTATCTTGCTGTATCTTACTGTTTTCTCTGCTCTTGAGGTTATGTCTCTGGGATCTGTGTTGTGGAGAGTAAGCAGCCCCCTGCAGAGGGAGTGCCTGCCAGTAAGTGGGTACCCAGTATGTTCCTGGGGGTGAATTATGGGCAAATGCAGTGGAAAACCAGAAGAATGTGTGCAGTGCTGTCCCAGGGAGTCAGGGAAGGTTTTCCAGGTTGGGGACATTGAACCTGGGGCTTTGAAGTGTGAATTGGAGTGGAGCTGGGGTGGTTTCCTAACGCTGTGTGCATTTCACTGCCCGAGGACTTGGAGACACCGGAGGCAAACAGTCTTCTATTCCCACAAAGCCCTATGGGAGGCTTGTAGGGAGAGGCTTCTCCTCTCTGAGCCTCAGTTTCCTCATCCAAAGCCTGAGAAACAGCAGTGTCTGCTTTGCAATGGAAAGATCTCCAACCCTGCGCCTTGTGTAGCCACCTGCACTACGTATGTGCCGTTCAAAACAAAAACCAGAACCAAATATTTGCGAGGCTGAACAGGGCAAGCAGAGCGTCTGCAAACAGCCAGTAGGCTTCCCGGGGGAGCAGTCAGTTCTGCGGAGCTGGCGTCCTTGACTCCTCTTTCCTGGCACTTGATGACGTGCCTACGAACTCTTCTTTGCCGAGCATTACTGCACACCAGGACAAGTGTTTGCCACGCCTTCACTCAGAATCCTCTCGACCAACTTACCGAGTGGTATTAATGCCTAGAGACTGGGATACCCGAAGGTTCCTGTGTGTCGCTGCGGCCCTGGGTCTGCTTTGTCCCCTCAGCTCCCATCCAGGGCAACTGGAAATGGTCATGCAGTTTGCCCCCTGCCCAGAGTGCCTGCCCAGCCAGGGGCCTGCAGCAGTGGGGAACGGGGTGCCTTCTTGCACTGCATCCTGCCAAGTGGGCACCCTTTGCAGAGTCCCCACTTCCCCCCCACCTTCTGCCTCTGAGCACAAAGGCCTAGTAGGAGCTGTCCTGTGCACCTCCTGCTCCCCAGTCTCCCCATCCTGGTCCTCCATTACTTCTGGGAGCTCAAGAACCTTCTAAGCCATCTCTTGCATATTTCACTAAGACCGAGAGTGGGAGAGGTGCCCAGAGCTCTGCCCCCCACCCTCTGTGCTCATCACTCCTGAGTGGGCTTCCCCTCCTCCTTGAACCTTGTGAGATGACACCCCCACAGGGTCCATCATCAGAGTCACCAAGATGCCTCCCCTAAGAGCGGGGGATTCTCCCTGGGCCCCAGGGCCCTCCCTGGAGGCTGGGGGAGGGAATGTGGCCTGCTTGTGCGAAGCCTCTCCCAGGCCTGGCCGCACCCCAGTGTCTAGCACAGACCTTGCACCTCAGCACCCAGGACATTTTATGAACAGGGAATGAGCGGTTGGCCGAGAGGGTGCCTGGAAGGAAGGAAAGTAGAGCACTAGCGTCGGGTCACCCGGGACACGAAGCTTTCTCCCCTCCGGACTTGCCTTCTTGTCGGAGGTCGTGCTCCTGCAGTGACCTCCTGGTGGAAACAAGCAGAGGCTGCACGGAGGGTCCCAACAGGGGGACGGGTCCCCTTACCCTCGGGGAGCTGCAGCGAGAGGGGGCCATGGCAGCGGGCATCGCACAGGCCCGCGCAGCACCGCTCACGGTGGCAGAGGTGGGACCACCCAGTGTCCATGAGCTCAGAATGGAGAGACTCGGGGCCCTTCCCCCCAGCGACGACCATGGTCACAAAAAGGAGGGGGGTCCTGCCCCTCGCTGCAATGAGGCCCAGCCTCGAACATGGTGTCGATCAGCAGCACCAAAAGGCACATGTTACAGGCTATTTGTATGAAACAAATTAGAAAAAGGCAAATCTGTGGAGATGGGACATGGCCTGGTGGTTGCCAGCCTGGCGGGAGTGGACGAGGAGGAACTGCTTGCTGAGACGGGAATTTGTGTTTGGGTGATGTCACGTTCTGGAAGGAGACAGAGGTGCGGCGGCTGCAGGATCATGAAGTCACCAGTGCCCCGAGCCGTCTGTAGATGGTTACATTTTACCACAATGATAGACTGCTGGGAACCTGAGGAACTTCTGTGAAAATGGGGGGCAGTGGATGGTGGGCCCCTCTGGGTCCCCAGCCCCCCAGGTGCTCCTGTGCACTCCAGGCCATGCTTCCCGTTAGCTTCAAGGTCTCCCCTCAGGGAGTCCTGAACACGGCATCTAGATTTCCCTTAAACATCTCATAGCTCCCTGCCTTTTTCTTCACAGCATTTAGTTCTGTCATTGCTACTCCTGCATGTTTGCTTTTCTTTTATTGTGGCTTTGTTGAGTTTTTCTTTAACGACTTTTGCAGATGATCCCCAAAAGCCACTCATTCACATATGTGTGTGATATTTGGTTTGGTATTCGTCACTGTGTTAAGCTGAGCTATGGACTTACTATTGAATGAATAAATTTCACTAAAGCCTTCCAGAACAGACTAGGAGGGTTGGAAAGTTCCGGAAGACTCTCGGGTGCACAGAGGTGCTTGGGGGATGACAGTTGAAGGAGATGATGGAGTTTGGGGTCTTGTTCGTGTCCTATGACGGGATTGCCTGGATGTGAGCTCCTGGGGTTTTGAGTAGCTCTCCAAAGAAGCCCCGTCAGACTGCACCCAATTCTGCTGCCAGAGGCCATGGCTGAGGTCCCAGGGCACCAGGAAATGGAATTCTGAACTCTAAGCCCTGTGTTCCAGGGAGAGAGATATTTTTAGAACTTTGACGTCCACATTCCAGAGGAAGAGCTAGCAGTGCTTAGAGGAAAACTGGCTTTCTTCCTGCACCAAGCCAACCAGTCTGGGATGCATTTTTATTAGCCTGGCCCTTAAGTCTCTGGAACATTCCAAAGAAGGGTAAAGCTCTTCAGGGGAGCGAAGGGTTGGGGGAGTGCTGAGGAGGGGCGAGATAAATTGGGGCAGCTTTGGAGATTGGATTCTTTCTCCTTAAATGTAAATTGGGGCAGCTTTGGAGATTGGATTCTTTCTCCTTAAATGGAAATGGTTTAAATTTCTTTCCCTGTTCATAAAAATAATGATGTTTATTGTAAAAGAAACTCAGACAGTCCAGAAGTTATAAATAAGTAAAAAGGATGTAAATTCTTCCTCCAAGACACAGGTCTGTTCACATTTTGGTGTATCTAAATTCTTCCCCGGTGTAGTTAAACACAGCATACATTTTTTAATTACATTCATGTTGATGTAAATTTTTGTATTGACATGAAAGTCATCTGATATCAAAATCATTGTAGAATTCAGTGTCATTTTAGTTCACTTGCAGTGTGGTGTGCATCTCACCTCTCTCTAGTCCCAGAATATTTTCATCACCCTGAAAGGCAACCCCGCTTCCCCTCCCCCAGCCCAGGCACCCTGGACATTCGTATAAATGGAATCAGACAGCGTGTGTGGTTCCTTCCTACTGCTTTGGACCTTGCTTTTTTCCATCCAACAGTGTATGGTGGATTCATGACTCTACTATATGACTGGGTGGTAGATCCTGCTCCTTTCTCCAGAGGCTTCTGTGATGACCCAGGGCACGATGGGCCACTATTTACCAAGCCAGCCTGTCTTGACTGGCACCCAGGCTGTCTGCTTCACTGGGATCTGACGTGGGCTTGCAGGCGGGGACTTCCCACTGAAGGGGCCTAGAACTGGCCTGACCCTGACTGCTTCCTGGGACGTCACCGTAGAAGGCTGTGTAAATCTACTGAGGCCTCCAGGAGTATTTACCTGAAGAACGAGAGAAAATAGCCACCAGCTCCAAAACCTCAAGGCGTGCGGGCTAGGGACCTATCTGACTGGCACCCGGGATGCATGAAGGCCTGAGCAGGAAAGAAAATAAAAGATGGAGATAGTGGTTGCTCTGGGATTTTCATGAGAGATGTTGTCTGTCTCATTTCTCAGGGGTTTGGGGTGCTATCCTCATCAGTGTGCAGAGACTCAGGGACAAGGGGGTGAGGGTGAGCACAGCTTCAGGGTCCAGGAAGGTAGAGAATGATGAGAGTGAGGTCAGAGAAATGGAGGGGTGTGGTGTGTAAAGGCTTTGACCTTTGACCCTCTCACCGTGTGGGCTGGGAAGCCATTGGATGGGGATCTATTTATTTATTTTCTTTTTTTATAAAAGTCACTTTTCTTCCAAAACTCCAGGGAACATCCTGTATTTCAACCCTCTTGGAGCATCCCCTTGCATGACATGAAATATTTCTCAAAATATTGAATTCTTTAATCTGGGCCCCTGGGCGAAAGCAGTTCTTTATCACCCACGACCATCTGGTGTTTCCACTCCGCGTAAATAACTTGGGAGATTTGACTTCTAAAGCGCTTATCTCTTTTGTTCTCTCCAAATTCTAAGAAATGATATTTGAATGTTCCTGGCAGAGCAACCTCATATTTAAATTGGTCTCACTCCATGCCCCCTGCTGGGGCTGTGACTGGGAAGTCAGGGGAGGTGGGTGAAAAGTGATTCACCGCTGATCTCCAGGTTCCATTAAATTTTGTAAATGAGGCTTGATGTAAAAACAGGCTGGGCGGGAAAAACAGCGATGCCCTGGACAGAGGCCAGGCCAGCTGTCTCATTCGATCAGTATTAAAACGGTGCGGACCCCACAGGGGTCCAGGGCCATTAATTCTGAAGAAAATGAACTAAGAGCTAGTGGTAGGAGATTATATCCTCTGCTAGCAGCTTGGAAATTATTCATGAAGGTACAGGAATCGCGGGGTGGGCTTGAGGAGGGGATGGTGAAAAGGTTGAAGCAGGATGTTGGATGATCCGAGTTCTTGTCACCCCTTTGTTTGGGAGAGAGTAGGCCCTCATTTTCTTAGCTGCCATATGTTGATTTGTGCTCGTGTTTACTTTTCACAAATCCTATGTAAGATACATATCTAACATGTATGTATTATATGTAAGGATATATTTATATTTTGATACATGGGAGACGTGATAAATTTTCCAGGGTACTGCCAGGATGGGCACCCTCCTTAGTCACTGCTTTCTCCACCTGAGCCCCTCAGCCTTGGTCTCTGGTGGTTTGGATTCCAACTGGCAGTGGGCCTGGTCCGAGCAGTGCTCGCCTGGTAAGCAGACGCCCCCTGCAGGGTATTGGGAGCAGCACCGCTGGATGCACATTCCTGGTCCTTGACTCTTAGTCGTGGCAGACCAGACCCCATGGCCTATTTGTATCTCGCCTTTGTACTTTAAAAACTAACAGTTGTATCATAAATGTGTTTCCTGTCTTTCAAAATTCTTCATAAATACTTCTACTGTTTTTAAAGTTTTTAATGGCCTTTAAATGGAAAAAAATGTGCATGGTCTAAAAAAAATGTTAACCAGTGTGAAAGTATATACTACAATGAGGAGAAATCCCCCTTGGCTTCACAACGGAGTAGTTGTCGCCCAAGGTCATCATGGGAACGTGTTTCTTCTGCGTCCTTATGCATCCTTCCAAAAGTCCCTAATCCCCTGCAAACAAATGCCTGTTCCGGTGTGTGCATGTGTATGTTTTGGAACAGCTGGGACACTGCACACTGCCCACACCTGCGCTTCCTGCCGGGCCAGCCCACCTGTGCCCTGCCCAAAGCAGAAGCATGTCGGGTCGTATTTCATGTTTTGGCTAATAAATCAGGGCAGGTGGTGAGGGCTAGAAATAGGTCCTGGTGTTCAGGGCAACTGTGCGGGGGGCCTAAATAGGTCAAGTTTTAGGTGAACCTCCACAAAGTGGCCACAGTGTGGCCAGCACCCAGACCCAAAAGCAGACCAGGGCCAGCCCCCTTAGCCACCCCATCCCTCCGGCCCACTGCCTACCCGGTGACCCCCTGCTGCCCGGACTTCACACTTCAGGTAGCAGCTGTGCCTGTTCCCAAACTAAAACTGCAAACGGCATCAGGCTGTGTCCCCTTGCGAGCTGGCGTCTTGTCTGTTCTGTACGGTGTTTGTGAGATTTATTCCCGTTGTGTGAATGCATCCATTCTGTCTGAGACTCGTAAAATCTCAAAGCTGCATATAAACCGTGGATGATCAGAAACACATATGTCTATAGGCCTGCCTGTGCGTGCATAGATGTGTGTTCGCGCAGACACTTAGGTGCCCTGTTCCATGCGCCTGTACATGCACACTCATCTGTGGCAGCGACCAGACAAGCTTTCCTCTGGTCACAGACCCTTTTTGCTTCTGCTGGCTTTTCATTCCTCGCATTTGGGATGCGTCTTTTGATCCTCAGAGCAACCCGCTGAGGTTGGTTCAGCTGTGGTCATGACAGGACCAGAGGCCTCGAAGGGCCCAGCAGTTTGTCCCCAGCATGCAGCTCAGGGGTGAGAACGCCTAACCCGCTGGCTGCAGCCGCACCTAACTCATGATGCCCTTTTCTTGCAGGCCAAGGAGGTGGGCGCCCCCCAGAAGCCCCATGCTGACCGCTGCCCCCCGCCTCCGCAATCACTACCCCCTGGCGCTTGCCAGGCTGTGCGCTGCCATGCCGACTCAGAGTGCCCACAGCACAGGCGCTGCTGCTACAACGGCTGTACCTACGCCTGCCTGGAGGCTGTGCTGCCCCCACCAGGTAGGCACCCCTGGGCCTGGGGTGATGGGGGCGGGCAGGGGGCTGCAGGCAGCGGACAGCATAAGTGAACTGTCCTGCTCTGCCTGTAGGTGCCCAAAGTGAAGAAGCAGAGTTGAGCTGAAACTGCGGGTTCTCTGGGCGGGGACCCCTGGGCAGGGCCACACGTGGGGTGGGAACTTAGCTGCTCACGGAGCTAGCCGGGCTGTACCTGTGCGGAGTGCCTCCGGCTGAAGCGGCACTCACCGCCTCCCATTCCTGGACTGTGACTCTGCCTATGAAGATGGAGGTTTCGCACAGAAAATCCAGATTTATAACTTTAGTAGTTAAAAATACAACACACACTCCCTGGACCACCATTCATTGCAGCTTCAGGAGCCCCGAGATACCCAGACTCCTTCAGTTTCCCACCACTCACCCACATGGCTCCCTTTGCTCATGATGTCTGGCCCTGGGGGTACCTGCTCTGTAGCCACCCAGAGAGGGCGTGGCAGCGGGGCAGGGCCATGCATACTCCTGGTAACTCCACCAGCTGGCTCAAATCCCTGCGCCTGTAAAACCCACTGAAGTGAGAACAAGCACCTCCTGGAAGTCCTCAGGAGTTTCAGCTCCCTTCTGGAGAGAGGGGAAGGACGGGGAAAGTGGGGAACACTGAGGGGGGTGGGCATCTACCGCCCCTGGGGTGGGGTGGCTGCCAATAAAGTTTCCTCCACTCTCAGTTCTGCTTGGGCTGAATGTTGAGAAACAGCAGCCTGATGGACTGCGCCTTCCCAAGGAGGCTGCAGGGGCCCCGGGGCCTTCATAACTGGAGGTGCTGTGGCGAGGCGGCCCCAGTCTTCCACCAGGTCAAGGCAAGAATGGCCACAATTTGTTATCTTTGGCCATGGTGATAACAAGGGACTCAGCCTCCTTAAATAATGCTCATACTGACAATCTAAATGATGTTCTCTGCCTCTTAGCCAGGCAGACACCCACCCGCCCGTTTACAAGAAAGACAGAATGCGCCCCCTCCTGGTGAAAAAGCACATAAAAGTGCTCCCCTCTGGTTGGGCACTTCAAAAAAGGTGTCCCTTCCTAGGAATTCTAGCCTCAGCTATGGAGGGCAGGGCTTACACATTTACACACACACACACACACACACACACACACACACCCTTAACTGTGTGCTTTTGAGCAGTGCGTACACTGAACAACTGTCCATAGCATTCCTAATAGCCTTTCCATACATCATCTCATTTAATGCTCACACAGCCCCATGGGGTGGAGACATTGATCTGTCCTGTTTTAGAGCTGACAACAGAGAGGCTCAGAGACAAAAAGTCTGTTGCTCACAGCCACACTGCTGCATCAGTTCAGTCTTCTGACCACGGAGAAGTGTCTATTGCCTGAGGCCCCGAGTGCAGGGATGTGGGGGTACTAGAGCTATTTGTAGGATCCCTCACTGCCCAGAACATCCTTCCCCGGACACCCACAAACTCACTTCCTCACCCCCAGATCTCTGGTGAGCAGGTGACTCGAGCTGTACCAGTCTGTGTCCTGAGAGCTGATCTACGTCACAAGCTTCACTTGGGTCCCCTCCAAAGAGAACCGGAGACAAGGGCTTGGGTGCCAGGAAATTTGAGTGAGGGAGCGGACAAGTGAGGCCCTGGGCCTCCAGGCTTCTAGGGGCCTGCGAGTTGATGCAAGTTGATGGTGGGGG
>PVIJ01011969.1:0-52041 GCA_004024925.1 Scalopus aquaticus
CCACATCCTTTCCAGCATTTGTTGTTGCCTGTATTTTTAATGTGTGCCATCCTCACAGGTGTGAGGTGGTATCTCATAGTGGTTTTGATTTGCATTTCCTTGATTATAAGTGATGTTGAGCATTTTTTCATGTATCTGTTGGCCATTTGCTTTTCTTCTTTGGAGAAGTGCCTTTTGAGCTCTTCTCCCCATTTTTTGATTGGGTCATTGGCTTTGTTTTTGTTGAGTTGTGTGAGTTCCTTGTAAATTTTTGTTATCAGTCCTTTATCAGATGTATTGTGTGCTGTACAGCAAAAGAGACATTAACCAAAACTAACAGACACCCTACCAATTGGACATACAATTCTTAATGGGCTGAACAGACTCTATCTATACTCAGGCAGCACCAACAGGCAGAGCTATGGGCTTTTACAGTGAGTCTGTGAAGTCTAGTGAGAACAAGCTGGAAGCAGCAGAGAAGTTATTTCACTGGAAGAAAAAATACTATCAGCGGGCACACAAAGTTTGATGACAAATCTTAACATTTCCTAAGGTAGTAAAAAATGATTACAAAACAGCAAAATTCCAGAACCTTTCAAATTAAAAAGCTAAACATCTGCTCCATTGTTGAATGTCATATTCCTCTCTGCATGTTTTCCTATACAATTTTTTATTGAAGGATATCAATTTCTGCTAGAACGTTTGTTTTTAAAATGCTCAGATTACACATTTCTGTGATGAGAAAATTAGATTACTAGAAAGAATCTCTACTTCAGTGATTAGCTGAGTCATTAAGATGGTTTCGCGAAGGGATCTGACAAATCTGGAGACTCTTTAATTCTCACTTCTTAGAGTTCTACAATTTTATATTTAACTACAAAGTATAATAATGTTACAGTTCAATTAATGAAATAATGTAAATTATAAGATAAATTATTAGCTAGAAACAGCTTGTTTTAAAAGTTGATCCACAGCAGTGTTACTAGATTTTTTGGATGACACATCTTAACAACTTTGTATAATGACTACCTAACATATCTTTATAAAAAGAGTATATTTTCATTATGGGGAAGGATGTACAGATTTCATTTGGGTTAACAGAAGCTAGGACAATATTTTATACACCTTATATTGCAATGTGATTTGCATAAACAAAAACAAGAATAGGCACTGCCACTCACACAGGGATAGCTTCAATGAAAACCCAGTCAGTCCGCTTACCTTGGGGTGCTATCAGAGTTCTTCCATTCTCCTGACACCAACCAACTGGCTGGACATAAGGACTATTGACATCACACCTGCAAAAACAGTTTTCTATTTTAGAGCCCATATTATTCAAGACCAGAGAAAGAATCCAAAAATAATGATAATTTTGCACATTAAAAGATACCTGGGAAATATTACCTCATAGCTAAAATTTTTATTTTACTGCTAAAATTAGAAGCCATTTTTATGACTATATTTTGTAAGCTGAGTCACAAAACTACTCCATTACATAAGTTTCTTTAAATTTAAGTGTTAAAAAATGTATTTGACTAGGAACTGAACTGCCAGTAATAACACAAAAGACTGAATATTTTAATAAACCTTTTTACCCCTTCTTACTAACAGCAAGGAAAAATATCAATAGGCTAGTCCAAATTTTATAGGATAGCCCAATCAGAGTCCCTAAGCCTACTTATTTTTTTTCTCTCCTCTTCAAAGAACCCAGACAATTCTGCCTAAGATACTTACAACAATTAATGTATACTCTATATCCTGATTCAAATAAGAAAACAGGAGGACCGACCCCCTTAAGGCACATGAAGAACCACAGCCTCAGGCAGGTTATTCAGTATTTACTGTGAAGAAATGCTACAAAAATTATTTTTGTCGTCCCTCTTCCATATTTCAGGTTTTTGCCCAGAAAACCCTTTTAACTCATGCAATGTTAGTTTAATGGCTTCATAGTATACATTTTCTCTGCTTCCCACAGGCTTTCAAATAATTTACTCCATTCCGCCTGATTTGTTCCTTTTACAAATATGACACTCTAAGTTCAACATTTTTTAGGAAAAACAATACTGCAAATTCTTAACTGTCTCTTCACAGAAATACTTTAAGACTAGACACAATATAATAAAGTCCCTGAACTGGTAGATGAGACCTGTTAGTTAATCTCTCCCAGAATGGAGGAAGTTTCTTGTGTTCTTTCATTCAATAGTTCATGTGGGAGGGAAGGTAGTGAAAAGCTATGCACTGAATCCCTGATGTTTGTTACTATAAGAACAGCAACAGTGCTGGAATGAAACAAAGTTTTAACACCAAACATGAACACGCGAAAATAAAATGCACATTGGTGTCTCACCAGTAATCGTAACTATCATCCCAATTGTCAAAATGCACTAGTAAGCGATCTTCAACAATATCTGCTATGGTTGCCACACACACCAAGGAAGGGTTCTTCCTGTCGACGGCCTCCAGCTTCATTCCAACCTGAAATTCTTTAGGCATTGGCCCATTCTAACACAGCACCAGAGGGAAGAGGCACAAAACAAAAAACAAAACAACAACAACAACAAAAAAAAACAGGACACCAAATAGGACTGAGCCACTGTCAAAGCTTCTATGAAGTATAGAATCAGAAAAGACTACAGGGTATCAACACTTACCCTCCAGAATGAAGCAATCGCTAGTAAAAAATAGCCCAATAAACTGTTACAAAGTTTGCATTCATAACAAAGACCCAACAAGCCGGCTTTTAATTGATTTTTTTCTCCTTGTGCAGGTAAGTTTTATTTCTCTTAACATAGTCATTTTCTGCCTTCAGTTCAATAAGTTGCATTAATTTTAAAATACAATGTGTACTAAGTACAGTAGTATCAAATAATTTCTTCTGTCCTCCAAAGCTTCAGAATATTTTTCAAATACCACTATTTGGAAAAGCAGTAAAGGTAGCTCTTTTAATACCAAAATTGTCATTTACTTTGATCCAATCTGAAAATACTGGCTTTCTCAATATTTAAGGAACACATGCACTAAACATGAATAAAATTAAGAGTTGGAAAAAATCTAAGTGCTATTTTTAGTATCTGCACTATTTTTTATATTCAAAATATCATGGACTATGATTTACAATAACAAAAGCCCGATTTAATATAGCTACCTTTAACCAGTCCTGGAATTTAGAAATACATACATTGCATGGGGACTACAATAGGGTTTTTTACTTACTCTCTAAACTGAAAATTGATTTTCTTTTCCTTTAGCATATTACATTTAAAAGCAATTTTACATTTCTACAAGTCCTTGATACAATCCTATGGAAAAACATCACCAGTTGTATAACATGTATTTCAAAATCAGGATACTGAACTCTCCAGGAGCTGGGTGAGTATTTTAACAGTGACATAGTCAGCAGAAAGCAGGACCATCCCAGGGCCCAAGGCTTCAAGTTCCCTTCCCTGGCTTGTGGCCTCCTTGCTAGGCTGAGACAGTGGCTCAGGGGAGGTGAGAGCTGCAACTTACTTTCATTCTCTACTAAAGACTGGTTACGTTGCTGGAGACACAGATGGCATAAGAAGTGTGTTCTTTCCAAACGCCTTGAATCTGTATGAAATGTCACCCTGATTCTCATTACACTTAAATAAAATTAAGCTAGATACATTCAAAGTCTCCCTAAGCTATCTACTGTTCTCAAAACACCAAAACTGAATTTAACGCAAAACAGAAAAAAAATTGTAAAAGGCATAGGAAACTAGTCAAGTGAGAAAACTCATAGGAAACTAAGGATGTGCTAAAAATTAAAATACAATAGAATACACAGAGAATTTTAAGAAATTTGAACTGAAGGAAAAATCTGATTTATACTGAGGAAGAAAATACTTACAGAACTTCTATTTCTGAATAATTTCTTGGGGGCATTTTGCAATTTACAGGCCTTCAAGTAATCCATCCAAACAAATTTATCTTTTCTATAACCTAAAAAAAGTATGTATTACTCAAAATACACACAAGATATAAACACATGGATATTGAATATATTATTCTTTTTATTCAGTCTTCTGCCATAAGTTCAAATTTTTAGAAGACCACAAAAAATAAATTAAAATACAAGTTGTTTCAATGTTTTTTAATGTATGAATTTCAAAACTGTTGAATGTGATTTCCCTTCACACTTAATCATTCCCAACAATTTTTTTTAACACATTAAGAAAAGGAATTGGTACACTGGTGGTGTGATGGGAGACTAGTCTCCCATTAAGACTCTCCAAACCGAACAAAGGGAGAAGACAAAAGTCCCTTTGTCCATCATCACTTTTGACAAAGCCATTGCACAAAGACAATCCATGGTCCAGATGGTGCAACAAATCAAGGTGCCGGACACATGGGGCAAACTACAGAAGCCCCTTTGCTAATCAGAGAGCATTAGGCAGTGCCAGCTTTGCGCTCCTCGCTGTCAAAGGATTCCCACTCATGTGTCCTAAAGCAGCTCACATGATGATGGCCCAAATAAGATGGACTCCACAAATACTTTCTAACTGGGTGTCACATAGAGAATGTGCCTCGCACCACCTCCAGGTCACGACTACATCTCTAACTTCATCTCCTACCTCCTTCCTCTTGCTTCTCTGCTCCAGCAACATTCATCTCCTTGTGATTCCTCAACTGCACGAAGCACACTCTGGTCCTGGGGCATCTACGCCTGCTTTTCTCTGACAGTGCTCTTACCCAGGTAGCCACATTTTTTTCTCTCTCATTTCCTCCATGTATCTGTCAGATGTCATCTTCTCTGGCCTTTCTTCACCACACTATGTAAAAGAGTACAGCCCTACTCTCAGTCCTCTAACCCTGTCACTGCCTGACACCGAATCTCCATTCGTGTTTACAACTCATCTCCCCTCTAGAATGAAAGTTCCACAGAGACAGATGGGTTATTTTCCTCACTGCCAGATCGCCAGTGCCTGCACACAGTATGAGTTCATAAATATCTACTGAATGAATAAGCCTATGTGTATCCTCTATGAAATAAGGACTCTTAAGGGATTCAAACCTTAGTTTCAGCAACAGATCCCAAAGGAAAACCTGAGTCAGTTACTAATAAGAGAATATATTAAGAATATGCTGACTTTAAGGCTGCCACATTCATTGAATGGGCTGATTCAAGCAGGAGACCTTATATAGAAGTTTTCTGTGCAAGGCAACAGTAACACTGACATCTCAACTGATCCAACTGTCACCTCACCAGCACACAACAAATAATAGCAGCTTTAGTCACATTTGTCAGTTCCAGGTATGCATAGCACTAACAGAAAATGAGGAGATTTCTAATTTCCAACAGAAAAACATAGAATGAAATTGTTTTCACTGATCACAGTTCCCTGTTTTCCATGCTATCTGCTTGAAACAAATTACATACAATGAATAAAGTTTCTTCACCTAACAGTATAAATGATTGAGGTATTTCATTTTAATCACGATATAAACATTTATTTCCTTCATTCTTTGCAAGGTTTAATAAACTTATGTAAAATAAAATAATCTCATAAGACTTTATTTTCAGCCTCGGTACTCTATCAGAATATCTGACTTACACATTCATTGATGCTTTTTTTTTTAGACATTTATTTCTAAGAATGGTATCCTTGTATTCTTCCTGCTTTTTGTGAATCAAACTTTCACTTTGAAAATCAATTTGCACCAGGCTTACTTGTTAGCATTTCATGAAATGTTGTTAAAATAAAACTCCCTTTCCATCCCAAGCTTACCCTTAGGGATGTGCAATTCATGCTTGGTCTTTTCACACCAACCTACTGGATGAATGTCAGGGGAACCAGCATTGGTCCAAAAATCATAGCAGCTTAAATAACCATCAAAATGAAGTCTTAGTCGATAACCACACACCTGCAAAATGGAATGTTTGAAATTGTCCATTAAGATATGCATTATGCATTTAAGATATACACAAAACTAACAAAATATTCCTATATTTGATGAATGCTATCAATGTGTATGAATCAGTCCTTCCATCCAAATATATCTGTATTTATAGGTGGCATCTAAAGACGACAAAATGCTAACTAAATAAACACTGTCTTTCAAGTATATTATTTTTTTTCTGCAAAAAAAAGTTATACTTTTACTCAGTCCAGAAATGTAAAGTCAATCTGCATATGTTTTAATTGAGTTTATTCATTAATTCAATACCTGTAAAATATTCCTTTCTGAAACCCTACCTCAAGTTGTCTGGCTTTTCATATCCCAAAACAATATAAACTAAGTTACAGAGCAAAAACAAAATGAGTATGACTTTATTTCTACTCCAACATATGGGTCCAGGATACACAATAAAGGAAATAACACAGACAGAAAAATATGTGCTCTAGTCATGCAATGCAAGTTTAAGAGTTACAATCAGAGAGTACATTAAGTAAATTGGGTTTTGTGTTTAGTGTTAATAAAAATATAAATATTTTTGTCAATTTAAGAAAATAATGTCTTGCAAATATCACATTTTAAAAATCATTTACTTTCATCAACTGCTCTTTACTACATAATTCTCATTAAATGCATATATTTATCAATATATGTGTAATCAATATATATGTATATATACAGATACTTTTCATATGCATTTCTCAGTTCAGCTAAAACTTGAATAATTATGCCTCTTTCAACAGAAAAAGCAACATTATGGTATTCACTAATTGTTATCACTCTCAAATGAAAACTATTTATTAATTAAATCCATAGTAACCATTACAGTTGAAGGAGTTATTAGATCAATCTTTAAAGAAGGAAAGAGTTCATTAAAAAACATGTATCACCCATCACTAAAATAAATTCATAACTTCATTCTGTATGCAACAGAACATACTCAAATTTGTTATTCTGTAGAAAATTCTCTTCTGCCACTGTGCAACTAGTCCAAGACAGTAACACCATCTCTTACCTCAGCTACAGAAAGCACACAAAATACAGATGGATGCCGGGGGTCAATGCCTTCTAACCTCATTCCAATCTGAAAACCATTTTCATGCTCCGGAAAGGACTGGTCCTAGAAAATTTCATGATATAATATTAGTCACTGAACTATCTTCACAATCTGATATTAAAACACTTGTTGTGTCCACTCATATCAACAACTTACTGTACTGTTTTGGAAGTTCAGTAATACAGCTACAGAGAGAAGGTGGTCTTATATATTTGACCCTGAAAGATGGCTTGAGCATGTTGTATTGAACATCCAGTGAACTTCCTGCTTTATTCGTTATATCCATTTTTCTTTTTTTAATTTGAAGAACCTCTTCTGTACTCTGGAAACAATCTTTTGTTTATTACTATGAACACCTATTCCTGGTCTGTGACTGGACTTCAGTTTGTTTGCAATGACATTGTTGGAGAAAACTTTGTTCTTTAATGTAATAAAATATATTAATTATTCCCTGTAGAGTTTGCATATCAGGCCAGAAATTCCTGGCAACCTAGTACCTACACAGATATTGCTATAGTGTTCTTTTCAAACTTTTGTTCTAAATATTTAAATCTACAATGCAATTGGAATTAATTTTTTTCTACGGTTCCCTTCTGAGGTAGGTAAACTATTTTTTCGGATGGAAAACAAATTATCCAAAAAGTTTCAAGTAGTAGATAATTTTATTGGTATGCAAATTTACCATTGTTTTATCATGTTTCTAAATATTTGTGGATCTATTTTTGGCCTTTTGCCCTGTTCATAGAGTACCTGCCAACAACACAAGGTTTTATTTGCTTATAATGTGTCCTATATTTATCACCTTAGTTTTCTAATTCAAGAACTTTTTCTCTCTCTATTTAATATAATCATTTTGCAAATTATGTTTATTGGGGTAACACTGATTTAGAACACTGTATGTTTTAAGGGTATAAAGCATATATAATTAGCTCCCCCCCAACCCCCCCGTTAAGCACGGCAACCTCTCCTGCCTTGCCCACTGCTCCCCTCAGCAGTGTGTTTCTGTTGATCTGCCTGTTCTGCTCCCTACTCTGTCTCTGGTGAACCCTCTCACCGCCCCACACCTCTGGCCTGTACCCCAGCTTGTATGAATAATTTTTTTTAAAAAAAAAGAATTTTTAAAAAAGCATATATAATTATTTCCTGAATCATTTACTTCTAAACACAAAATATTTTTCCCTAAGACTAGTGTTTCCCCTAAGAATAGGCACACTCCCTTAAGTAACCATAAATCACTTCTTAACTTCTAGAAATTAAACATTTACACAACCCTTTTAACTAATTTTCCATTCATATTCCAATTTTTCCAGCTATTGAACCATTTCATCCTCTAAAACGGTATTCAATTTAAGGTCATATATTAAATTTAGTTAATTTTTTTCATTTCCCTCAATCTGTAACATTTTCCATAGAATTTATCTTCTCCTATACCAACATTTTTAAAGAACATAGTTCTTTCCCCTCCTCCATTTTTTTTAAAGATTTCATTTTTATGCACACAAGCTGGGGTGCAGGCCAGAGGTGTGGGGCCATGAGAGGGTTCACCAGAGACAGAGTGGGGAGCAGAACAGGCGGATGGACCGAAATACACTGCTGAGGGGAGCAGTGGGTGAGGCAGGAGAGGTCTGCTGCTTGGGCATCCAACTCACACCACAGCTGCTGAAAGCTCCACAGCACTGCACTTAACCTGTTGCGCCACCAGGGAGGCCCCTCCTCCATTATTTAAAAGGAAACTTCCTCATTTTGAATTGTGTGATGTGTCCCCATGGTTAGATTCAGGTTATGCATTTTTTTAATTTACTTTTTTATGTCAGTGTAGTACATGGGTGATGATAGGTCCTTCTCAGGATATTACATATGGAGCCATGTGAGATCCACTTGCCCCCACATTGGTGATGTTAACTTTGATGACACAACCACTTATTATTCAATCACAATGATTCAATTCTTTCACTGTAGTACACACAAAATGCACAGATACATACATAATAAACATTACATATAGCTTTTATAGAAGACAAACTGATACATATCTACATTTAATCCCTCATTATAGGTTTTATTCTGTTTTCCACTCATTTTTGTATTTTACCTCTAACAAGGTTAACACATTTATTCATGAAATAAATCCTATAGTGTATCTATTATAGTATCAGAACACTCCACTCACAGTGCTATGATAAACAAACCTACGAAATAAAGGTCCTTATTTGTTTGCAATGTTCTCGCCCTACTCAACAAGCAATCCATAAAATGAGGTATATAAGTAAAAACTGTGGGGCCTCTCTGGTGGCACAACAGGTTAAGTTTCAGCACTATCAACCTATTGCCAGCCACTGCAGTCTGAGTTCAATCCCTGGCCAGGAAGCTGACCCACATGGTGTAGCAGACCTCTCCTGTCTCACCTACTGCTCCCCTCAGCAGTGTATTTCAGTAGATCTGCCTGTTCTGCCCCCCCACTTGTCTCTCACCCACAGCATCTCTGGCCTACACCCCAATTCTTGTATGTATAAATAAAAACAAATCTTTGAAAATGAAAATAAAAACTGTGTTCACAAACTACTTTGATTCACTATTTTACACTTCAGTGTGGTTATGGTATTCATTTGAAATGACTGAGTTCATTGGTTTCATTTTGCTTTCAGCTCTTAATGATTTTTATCTGCTAGCATTTTTATTTTTTAATATAAATAATAACAGCTTCCCAAAGTTATGTTAAAAAAAAAACCCAAAGCAGTGTCTCTTGCTCCCATATCCTACCACCCATGCTCACATTACTTCCTGTAGGTAATAAACCTCATTGTTTTCTGATTTATCCTTTCTAGTTATCTTTTTGTAAAGATAGTAAGTTACGTGTGTGATTTTTTCTTATTTTTCACTTCTCCATTTACACAAAAGGCAGCATACACTCTATTTCACTTTCTAATGTGCCTTGGAAACCACTCCATGTCAGGTCATAATCACTGTCCACAACTTTTATATAGCTGCATCATACTCCACCACACTCCACTGTGTGTAGGTAGCTTACTTAACCTTCTGTATTTGAGTGCATGCCTTTTTCATATAAATTAGCTTGTAAAATGTCATTAAAAAGTTTTTACGTTCACAGATGATTTTAAATGCTTCCAAGGAAAAGCTTAAAAGAGGACAAAAAACAAAAAGAAATGGCAAGAATGAATGATTTCTCAGGGATATTTTATTCCTACAAAAGATAAATGTCACGTACATGTTTAAATTTCCAAGCCTCCTTCTCAGGTACACTGTTTTGCCAGCAGGTTGTATTTAATGAGTTAGTGTGACTACGTCCTGTTCATTGCTTTAAAATCCCTTGGTTAACTTCAAAAGTACAACACACACATACGTATGTATACTCACAACACTAATAAAAAAGGAAAGAGGAGAAGAGAGACCATGAGACAGTATATTAATAATGCTGAAAGGTAATTTAAGAAACTATAGAAACTGAGAGAACATTTCCATATTTTAAAAGAACTGAAAGGTGCAAAGTGGGGATGGGAAGGAAACAGTATTATGTATATTGCATATGGATGATAAATTCAAGACAATGACAATAATTCACAGCTGGGAGTTAGGATGACCAATGTTATCTTGTCAGCATTTCAAATGGTTGCTCAATTGAACATTTGAGAGCTTTATGTAATGTTCAAGGGCACTATTATGGCTTACATACCACAGCATTCTTTGGAGGGTTTCAAATAAAAACCAAAATATTCATTTTAACAATCTGAAAGGCAATATTTTAGCAAGGAATATCACTGTTTTCCATTGATCTCTTTTTTATTTAATTATTTATACATAAATTTTCCTTTCTAAATATCTTATAGTTTATGAGCACAGTTGATGGCTGCACTTATAAAATTGTATTATAATGAAAAAGAGAAATGAAATCACTGAATTGAAAGTAAACAATAAGTACATTAAATTCAATCATAAAAAATAAAATTGAGATTGTAGACTGATAAAAATCTTTTACAGAAAAATAAACTGAAATCCAGAGAAACTAAAAGCCTTTTTCAAGGTTACACAGCCAGTTTTGCAGCAGAGCATAACTAAGGCCCCACATCTGAAAGCCTCCCAACTCTTTATTCCACATAAAGGGACAGATGTGGCAACCAAACTGGTAAAACTAAGCTTGGTTTGAGTTTATGGAATAAGTCAAGCACATTTCCAAGGGAACACCTTGCACTCTCAGTGCAAAAGTAAACAGAAGTTATTTTGTTTCATTATTTTCTTTTCCCAGAACAATTTCAAAGGATGATTTTTTTTGTATGACATTAATTAATTTTGTCACTAATGATGGAGAAGGATTATTCAAAACTCCGGTACCTCACAGCAAAAGCAGGTACAAATTATAAACTGTGACTTTAGAATAAAATAAATATGAAATTTAGGAAAGAAAAGACACCATTCCTACATAAAAGTAGACAGGCTATTGGCAAAATTCCTTTAGGAACAACAACATGTAAGAACATCATTCTTGTTTGGGTGTCAGCAGATCTTTTCTGAATAAGTGCACAAAGTCATAAACGAGAAGTGTGAACAGTTCCCCGGCACTTGATAGAAGGGGCTGAGAAATTAGTTATTTTGCTGTTTATCACTGAGACCCCCATTACAAGAGCAGAAAGATAATGCTTTTAATGTCTGTGTCTGTGACACTATACTATTAAAAACTATAGCTATTAAAAACTCAAAAAATACAACTGGATTTGCTGGGGCATGATAGCTATAAAATACTGGTAAATAAACAGCAAACATTGAGCAAGTAAAACCACAACTATTTACATGAACGTTATCCACATATCGACATAATTACATATATTTACATTTGGAAGTATACACAGCAAATTATTTTGAGTGGTTCGTCTAGAGAAAGGAACCAGCAGATGGAAAGCCTCTCAGTTTTATACTCTTCTGTCTTGTTAGGATTTTTGAATGGTGGTGTAATTTTTTTAAAATCAATACACATACATAAGACCACATGATGGAAGGAAAGGAAGTAGGACACAGGTCATGAGAAATCTCGGATGTCCTGTTAAGGACCTTTAAGTTTATTATTAGTTGATGAAGCATTAGCCAAAGCTTTTAAGTAGTGGAGAGAATAAAATCTTGTGTTTTATAAAGATCTTATTGCATGGCAGGATGATGAATTAGAAAAACTAGAAATAGGAAGGATAGGGAGACTTCTGTTATCCACCAATAACTGAGAAGTTTTCATATACCACGTATAGCCTCTAACTCAGCAAATTTAAACCTTAAAATCCTTTATACTGAAATTATTACAATCCCCTTTTCATATATGAGGAAAGAGAGGCTCACAAATGCTCCAGTTGCACCACTAGTTAGTAGAAAACTTCGAATTAGAATTCAAGCCCTGGTGTGTGTGCTTAACTGCAAAGTTATATTACATTTTAGAAAACTCCAAGAGCCTGGACAACAGATAATGAGGACCTCAGGTGCAGAGCCAGAGATGTAAATGTCAGGCAAAGCCAGATTCATACCTACTCAGGAGGTAAAAAAGACTGTACCTGACAACTGGCTTGATGCAGAGGATGAGGGAGGCAGGAACTTTAAACTGATACCCAGTTTTCAGGGTTGGAATAAATTCCCTGGGTTTCCATAATGCAATAATCTTTATTTTTATAATGTTATCAATATATACTGATGCCTTCAAGAACTTCATGAACAGTTACATCCTATATCCAGTTTTCTAACTCTACTTTCTGGCATATTATGATAGCTTCATTGTTCTTCCAAGTATCTCACAAGGAATTTTTTCATGAAAAGTATCTTGAAAAAAGTACTACGTATCCTGAAAAGTAACGTCTCTCACTGAAAGAAACTTGCAGATTATAAGAGGTAGTGAAACTCCTTCTTTCCTTTATCTTGAAAACCTTTTTGATTTGCATCTGAACTAACAGTGGATGGACCTCACCGAGAATATTAAAACCTCTTCCAATTATCTCTTATCATAACAGAGAAAATGAAGAACCTGAAAAATATTATGTCCACACAGTCACACTCATTTACAAATATATACACATTTTCCCCCAATTCTTTAAACCTTACTGCAGCTTTTTTTAATGATGGAGCAGAGGTGGGGTACATGATGTCTTCAAAGAGTCTAGAAAACTCTTGAATTTTATATAAAATTTTGTGTGCAAATGGATATAAGCGCTTCTCTGAAGAGATTAACAATAGCTTTCATTAGATGTTCAAAGGGACCTAAGACCTAAAAAAAGATTAAGAGCCACGTGGCTGTCCTTTAAGGAATGTGTCATTAATCAATCCACTGACTAAATAACACATTTAGGAGACTTCAAGAAGCAGAACACAGCAGTTCACTGCAGCTGTTCATCACGGACACACAGGCCAGGCAGCAAGGCGCGCTTCACATTCTGCTTTTTCAAAGTGCCTCCTATTTTTGCCATCTATTTGTTAGGCTAATGGGGAAAATCATCACCTACATAATTAAACATAACTCGCTACAAGGCTTCAGTTAAGATGGCAGTGAAGGATGGCTGATTGTGTATTTTTAAACTCTCATTTTCGGGACTATTTCCTTGTTATTTTGAACATTTTTTCATAGATTAAAATTATGAATTCTAAACTGCTGCCAAGATTATACCAAGGGGCTTGTCACAAACAGAGAATACAGAATTCATGGTACAATGAAAGCGTACTTTTATGAGTTAGTGAATGTAATGCAAAATTCTCCTTTCCTCGGAACCTACGACCTACTGTTCATAAAACAGATACCTCCAGTCACTCTAATCAAACTGCTGACTGAACTGTAGTCTCAGAAACCAAAATAAAGCACATACCAAAGTGAATGAAATACACTGAATTTAGGCAGCTTTAGGACAAAGATCTCTATGAACAAAGAAAATGTACCCACTCAGACTAAGATAAAGATTGCATAGAGAAAACTTTCTTTTTATATAATTGTAGTATTTTTAACTGAGGTAACACTGGTTTATAACAATGTATATGATTTAGGGCCGATAGGTTAACACCTCTTCGAATGTGTGTTATCATACCATACCCACCACCCTAAAGCATAAATAGCCCTCCACACAGTCCACTGTCCCCCCGACCTACTTTACTGCCAATTCCCACTCTCTCCCTTTAGTAGCCTCAGTTCTGTGATTGGATTTCTAGTGTTGTTGGTTTTGGTCTGTTTAGCTTTGCTTGTTCTTTTGTTTTGCTATTTTATATACCTCATAAGAGTGCAATCATCCTCCTTTGGACTTAATTTGCTTAAGCTCAATCCCCTCCAGTTTTATACATGTTGCTTTTATCTTCTTTATCCCCTCATAAGCTATTGGGCACTTAGGTTGTTATCATACCATGACTATTATAAAACATTGCTGCAACAAGCTTATATATCCCTTTGTTTTTGTATTCTTGAGATTAAAACCTTCTGCTCAGTGAAGTGTGAATCTCCTCATGTCCTCCCTGGTGCATTCTGTCCTGGTCTCTGCTAACCACAGGGTGTTTCAGTCTCACCCTGGATGGCTGGACTCTGTGTACTGTCCCTCTGGTTAAATGCTGATGTTCTTGCTGGAAGTAAAGCAAAGGACCTCTTCTATCAGCATTTGGGTGATATCCCTACACAGATGAGCTGGGCAGAGGAAGCCAGAGCCCTGTGGTTGGAGGAAGACCAAGAACTTTTTCAGTAATGGCTAAAGGTGTCTGAAAATTCACTGACCATCACTCAGTGGAGCCCACTGTCTAAAAGACCAAAGCCAGAAGTTTTTTATCCCAATAAAAACAAGGGTACTTACAACATTAATTTCCTTTAACTAAAGCAGAAAGGTTGTGGAAACTGTCTACCCTTGATTCTGAATGGTGCTATTTTCTTCTTTTAATTTCTCATCCTTCTGAACATGACTTAGCTTCCAGCTGGAAATGCAGATAAGCAGCCTACAGAGGGGATTCGAGCCCCTCCAAGAACAAACAGCAGTTCTGATAGGATTGTTGGGCTCAAGCACTTCAGATCTGCTAAACAACTTCATAGCACCCCCACTCCCAGAACTTTCAATCACACCATTTCAGAGAAATGGAGTCTAAGAATAGGAAAAGTATCCAAGCCAGAAGATCAAGATGTACCTTCAGTTTTGCCCCAGAACTTAGAGCTTTACAGAGTATGAGAAAGGAACATGAATGGAATTTGCTCTGTTCTTTAGAGTCCCAGCAATTAATCAGCTTAAATGACTGCATGGTGTAAGGCTACATTCTAGTTCTAAAACACACTTCCTCTTCTGCCCTTGATTTAAACCCCAACCAAATATCTGAATATAATACACACAGTTTTAGTTTTTTGTTTTCTGGGAGAACTGTTAAACACCAAGGAAATTATCTTAAAACTGGCGGCAGTCCAGCAGAACAGAGTCCCAGCCTAAGGCCTCACAGGGCCTTGCTCTACAGCAGGGACCCTTAGCAAACACCCTCTCTCCCCTCAGGTGTGCACCCCTGTCTCTCGGGCTGACTGCCAGCTCCTTAGAAGCAGACAGAGGCCTGAATCGCAACCTTGATGACCCAGCTTTTCACCCGGGGCCCACAACTGCAAGGGGAAGAGCATCCCACTCAGGACTCAGCAGCTGGCTCCTCCCAGTGGACCAGGGCCCAAATCAGGGCCTCACAGGCCTTCTTCTACATCAGAGACTCTCAGCAAGGCTCTGGAAACCACCTCCCCCACCACTACCACCTCCAGAGCCAGCCCCCTGCTCCTGGAGAGTAGACAGAGGCCAGAGTTGCAACCTTGCAGGATCTAGCTATTCACCATGGGCCCAGCCACACTGGTAACTGCATCCCATTCAGCATTCAGCCACACAGGGTCTCCTGCTATATCAGGACTCTTCAGTAACCCTCTACCCTCCTGGTTACAGAAAAACATTCCCCGAACCACCACTCCTGGAAGATGCAAGGTCCCAGAAACTCAGCCTCCCGACCCAGCATGCACCCAAACACTCCCAGCCAACAGAAAAAGGCCCAGAAGTGCTCTGGGGAGGTTCTAGCACCTCCCCAGGTCACAGTTATTTGTTTCCAAAACCGTAATAAATTTTAGGGGAAGAGGGGTAGATTATGACACAATAGCATGCAGTAAAGGATGTCCGATATTAAGTGACTGAAGGAAGGAATGGGGAGGAAAAGTGGAAACCTCGAATCTACGTAGCAATTTTCCCTGTCTTGCTTTAGAAGAGAAATGGATTCAAGTGAGGAAATATTTGTTTTTATCATGAAAGTCAATAAGTCATCAACTGTAAAGGCAGGAGGAATAACGCTATAAGGAGAGAGCGAAAGTTCTGGAACGCCAACATGTAACAATATCAAGCTAGCAGGTGATGTGATGGTCCTGTGATGGTGGTTTTCAGAATTTTCTCCCTTCCCTCCCCTGGCTCTCAGGAAATAGATGAGAATGCTTCCATGGTAGGTCAAGCTCTGAGGAAGACAGCCAGAAGCATTACTGCAGTCAAACCAAGGGAAGCCCTGAAAAGACAACCTCTGCAACACTGGGCCTCCCTTCTTTGGAATGAAGGGAAGGTCTGGCACACAGTGCTACCAAGAAAGCCAGACACAAGGCTCTGGGGAAAGCAAAAGACTAGAATCTGAGAAAAGAGTTATTTTAAGAATTGCTTGCATTTAATAAAGTAAACTATACGTCAGGCCAGGTATTATGCTATATGCTATAAACATGTGGTTGCGTGTGTGTGTGTGTACAATTTTTCAATAGCCCCTGAGAAAAGAGTGATATTATCTGCCATTTTTGGTAAAATAAGCTAAAAGTCAGAGAAGTGCATCACAGAGTGGTTCTAATAAAGTGAGCAGAAAGAACTGGAAAGACTTAATGAGGCAGCTATGTAATGGCATCAAGCAAATAATAGGAGCTCAAAATGTACCTCTCCCAGAGAGTCATAAAGCAGAGAGGAATTAAAAAAAAAAAAACAACTCAGTAAACCTTCAAGGAGATTACAATTCTACCTAAAGACAATACACCTACATGTAATCCCAGAATGACACAGACAACAGTCAACTATGTCAAGTACACACTTCATAAACAAAACTTTTGCAGAGCCCGTTCTGGTAACAGTGTACAGGAAATGTTAAAGGCATGGATAGTCATCATGGATAGAAAGAAACCATTAAAGAAACTCACTAAAATACATGTATATATTTTAAATCCAGGGCTTATTCCATCTAAGGAAGTATTGGCAGAGAAAGGGAGTAGGAACTGAAAAATTAAGCAGCAAAACTTAAGTAGACTAGATTTCCAAACATACACAGAACAAAGAAAGACAGAGAAAGAATCATTCCCAGGGACAAGGCGCTGAGGAAGCGGACTCAATAACAGAGGCCGAGAGGATCGGTCTGGTTTGGATGTTGTGAGGACAAGAGTATTGTACACCCAGATGAGGAGGCAGGAAGACAGAGAGAAAGACTCAGGATGGAGACTGAACTCCGCTAACCCATGTGGGATGAGTTAAAGAGGCAGACTGGATGCCCAGGGAGCCATGCAGAGTGGGCCCTAAGACTAAATCATGGGAGAAGAAAAGGACATTCAGGAGTCTCAAGCAAAATCAGAAGCTGGCAGAGTTCTAGAATGGAAGGATGAGGTCTAGCATGTGTCTGGCCTTCAAAATGTGGAGGGCACTTCTGCAAGAGCAGTTTCAGGCAGTGGTGGGAATTAAGGCCAGGTTGTCGAAGTTGGAGAAAGAAAAGGGTAGGAAAAAAAAAAGAAAGAAAGAAAATATACTAGCGTTTCAAGAAACTAGACTGAAAGTTACAGAGTAAAATACAGAATCCAGGGTCGGTACATTTTTTTTAAAGATGGAACTAACTGGAGCCTCCCTGGTGGCCTAGGGGTTAAGACTCGGTGCTATCACCCCTATAGTCTGAGTTCGATGCCCCAGGCAGGGAGCTAACCCACATATGGCACAGCAGACCTCTCCCTAGCCTACTGCTCCCCTAAGCAGTGTATTTCAGTAAATATACTGTTCTGTTCTGTTCTCTTCTCTGTCTCTGGTGAATCCTCTCAGCTCCTGCACCTCTGGTCTACATCCCAGTTCTACACACACACACACACACACACACACACACACACACACACACACACTCGGAACTAACTTAAGCATACTTGCAGTCTAAAGTGAAAATTTAGAAGATAAGTTAACTTACACGCAGGGCATGAGATAATTAATGGAGTTAGATCTCTACAAAAGCAAAAGTGGAATGGATCCAGAGCACAGGCGAAAGGATAATGGAGATGGGTCCTTCTCTTAGCACATCAGGGAGAGGAGGTAAGAATAGATGTGGTGAGTGAAGGTTTGCAGGGGGAAGCTGAAGGTATCACCTTGTCCTTTATTGCAACAACTGCTGAGAGTGAGGGAAGACACTTCAGAGAACTGCCTTCCTCAGAAACAGGGAGAGCTCAGATTGACAACCACGAGTTTGGAGTGCTAACAATCTACAAGGCTTTGTGATTCTTCTCTAGCAGTGTTTGGCAGTTTGTATAAAAGTCAATTCATTCGAAGCTAGGATTTGGGTCAGTGAATATGGGGAAAAAACAACAGGGCAGTCCCAAGGAAGTCGAAGATCCAGGCAACAGAATAGCTGACCTGATGGACCCAGGGGGCTACATTGGCTGAGGGAAGGTGTGAAGCCAGAAAGAAGAAAAATGGAAGAATTTAGCAAATTTTATTTAAAAGCAAAACTGGTACCATGAAAATAAGGGAGAGAAAGAGCTGGTAATAGATGAAGATCAGATAAGACTTGGAGTCCACCACTGCAAAGGAAGTCTAATTCTTACTCATACCATGTGCTCCTGGAGCAGATGGACAAAGAGGTTTGGTTTCCTGCGCTGGAGGCAATCAGGCACTAAGGAGTTCCATGGACTGTCCCACAGGCAAAGGCATTTCCAAGCAGTAGAACACAACTAGAGCAGGAGTAGGGTAGAGGGGCAAGAAAGGGAGTAGTGTGTGCAGAAACACACACACAATCTAATGAAGTAACTAGAGTGGATATAGTAGTGCTGAGACGGCACAAACCTCTAAAGAGGGAGGTGAAAACCTAGAAGTGGGAGGGGAATAACAAACAGGCGAGGAGTTTGGGCCTGCTCACCTTGAAGAATGGAGAAATAGAGGTGGTAGCAGGGACCACACACTCTCAGGAAGCAGAGGCTGTGGAGAGTAGGTGTCTTAGTGGAGAAAAGGATGGGGGTTAATATGGTGAGCTGTTGATGATGTTGTTGTATTTACTGCAACACTGCTGTACAACAAGCAGGGTTTGCAAAGGTGATGGGAGAATTTTAGGAGAGAGCTGACCCAGGAGAAGCCACTCAGCCCAGGGGCAGGGGCAGGGCTGCACCAGCAAGGAAAGAAAATAGCTAC
This sequence comes from Scalopus aquaticus, assembly GCA_004024925.1. Taxonomy (NCBI): domain Eukaryota; kingdom Metazoa; phylum Chordata; class Mammalia; order Eulipotyphla; family Talpidae; genus Scalopus; species Scalopus aquaticus. The sequence goes on from PVIJ01011969.1 coordinate 19,360, forward strand.
TGTGGTCAGGAGAGCAGTGGCAGCCAAAGATGTCTACACCCTAATTTCTGGACCTGTGAGGATGGGATCTTATCTGACAAAATAAACTCTGCAGATACGATTAGGTGAAGAACCGTGAAGTGAAGTTATCCTGGAATATTCAATGGGGCTAATTCATAAGGGTCCTCATAAAAGGAGGCAGAAGAATCAGAGATGATGTGATGGTGATAAAGAGAATGAAGCGAAGTGCTTTAAGCCACTGTATTTGTGGCAATTCATTTTAGCACATAAAGAAATTAATAGTCTCCTAACTATATGAAATTGAAAGTAAAACTAATACTAACTTATAAAAGTTATATAAAAAACTCATGAGTTTTAAGATTATCCCAGTGAATTTTACTTCTGACATACTAAATTATTTCCAAGACATGGAAGTGTCCCTGCTTTGCCCCTGATAGTGCTTAACCTATATCCTACCTCCCCACAGTGGTTGGGGAGAGAACATCTGCCTGGGGATAAACAACAGCACTTTCAGGGCCAGAGGGTAAGGACACCAGAAACATGAGCCTGGTGGAGTCACTGTCACCAGAATGGCCACTTTAGAGAAAATGAGGCAGGCTGTGCTCCCTAGGTCAGAGCCTGACAATGCTACAGATGACTTCGCCTGGAATGCTGGTGCTGGCCAAGCAGAGGCCTGGCCCTGCTCACAGCCAGATACTCGGAGAAGGATATGGTCTTATGCCACTCCTGTGCATTCCCAACCCTCACACCTGCCATTGGGAAATGACTAGATGGCGGCTGCCTAAATTCATGTGTGTAGGGTAGGCTGGGACAGCTCAGGAAAGAGGAAGGTCTTAGTAGAAGACAAAGATCTGAGAAGTTTAGGGAGCAAGAGAGGAAGCAAAGGCCTTCAAACTTGGGATAAAAACTAGCCAAAAGGAGAGAGTAATAAGCACGTCTGTGTGGGCCAGTCAGACGAGCATGGAAGAAGTTCTGTGCTGATGTGCATCCACACAGGGCTGGGCAGGGTCTTCCGATTCCAGGCAGACCTATTAACATGATGGGATGGGCAACCGGATGAAAAGAAAGTTTTAAGAAGACAGGGTTGGTGGGGAGGTGATTGGCAGGGAAGGTCATGCTACAGCAATGAAACACATATTCCTCCCTGCCTTGGAGAGAAACACTCCCTTCCCCCTCCAGGTTTAACAAGCCGTAATCTGTGTGTTCCACGGACATCTTGCTTTTTCCTTGCATTCCAAGGACAAAGGGCTTTGCTGCAAAGAAACGTCAAAGCAAAGCAAAGGACCTTGCAATAATAACATCAGAACGGCTGACCACCAGGTGCTCAGGCTGCAAGGCTGGCTGGAGTGCTGACGCCTGCCCACACCCTCTCTTTGATTCCGTTATGACTCCCGGGCCCCTACTCTCTGCTAGGAGCGGGAGGGCAGTTTATCAGACTCTAGTCTGCTATCCTGTTCATTTGTCAACAAATAAATGAAATTATTTCCCTTCTCAAAACTGGGTTCTGACTGGCGAAAGGTATCAGGAATTCTGATATTAGTAAGAAACATTTTTGACACTTTTGATAATAACCTCAAAACAAAAGAAAGACTATTTTTGAGCTTAAAGTCAAATCAAGATAGCCACACTTCACTAGTAATGAAGAGCAAATGTTTTTAAATTTTCTCGACAGAAGTTGTTTATATCCTTGTATACTCATTACTCCAGATGGTAAAATAAATTATAAATATAAAACACTTTACTTTGTCTTTTATAAAAAGAAATTTAAAATAGAACTACTGATATGTTACAACCTGTGTACAAATAAAATAAACACATTATTTTCCACATATAAGTGACAGCCATCTGGCATTTGTCTTTCTCCTTCTGATGTACTCTGCTTAGCATAATACCCTCCACTTCTATCCACATTGCCACAAATGACAGGTTTAGGTTTTTGATAACTTAGTAGTACACACACACACAGACACACCCCACCACCTCCTGATCCACTCACCTATACTTGGGCACTTAGGATGTTTCCATAGTCTGTTGTCATTTATATGCAGAATATAGAAATATCAAACAAGGGATGAAATAAAGCCAACAGACCCTACAATTGGAACCACGGTCGGGTGGCGGGGGAGCGACCGGAACAAAGTGGCAAAGGAGCAGAACGGACTATGTTGATAGACTGTGGGTACTCTGCTGATGGGTATGGTGAAGTAACAGCACCTGGAGGGGAAGATCCTAACCCTCTAAAACACAAATAACAAAGCAAACCAATATCAACCCAATAAAATTCTTTTTTAATTAATTAATAAATAAAATGTACTATCCTTAAATAATATACACACATTTTCTTAGTAGAATATGTATCTGCTTTGCATGACAGAATTGACCTTGTGTGCATGTCACTGCTACATCTTCTAAAACTTAATTAGGATGAGCTTTATAACTAAAAGAAAGCAGTACTGAAGTGTCCTTTGAATAGTCTCCTACTAAAGACATGCAAACTATTTTAGATTTTATTTTCAATAATTCAGTGTCAAAAGTAAAAAGTTGAAGAGCCTCATCTCCACTGATTGAACCTAACACAATTATCATACCATAAAACTAAACAATAAAAATTAATACTAATAGCCAAGACCACAATGCCAATCATAATTTAGATGACTGCTGGTTTTTCTTGGAAGGCTGGCATGCAATGTCTTTTTTATTCTATTGAAACTATAAACCACGGCCTATAGAAAATTAATGTAATGTAAAATAATGTAATGCTGTATATCTTGAACACAAGTATCTTCTTTAGTCATCAGGAAAAATGATAGATAATAATGGTAAACTTCAGTCTCCCCATTCAGAATCATGGAAGCCAGTAAATTTATTCACTTGTACATTCCACTGACAATTGTCAGTTTACCCTACCTCATACTGTTATCATGTTTCATGAGATATCGTATATCCCAACTAGATGGCAAGATTTTAAGAAACCATGTCATAATTCCTCAGTGCTTCAATTCTGGTCTTATATGGTTCCTTGCACACACAAGAGTATTATACATATGAAGAGGTTGACTGTTAAATTATGAGTGAAGAGAAAGGTATGTCAACATGTCAGATGTGTCTGCTCTTTCAGGTGATAACACTTTACTGTCACCTTCCAAGTTGAGAAATACTAGAGTTCAAAAGCTCAAGAAAGTCATTTTAAAATTGTAGTATTAGCCAAAGAATCAGGAAAGATTGCATTCCTTGCTCACTGTTCACCTCCGCTCAGTGGAGTCCCTTAACTCTCCTAAGAGAACCCACCCTGTCTTCACTAACACAAAGATCATCCTCTCACCTTAAGCACTTGCCAGAACTTCTATAATATACCAGTACTTTGTCAGATTCCTAGATAGGAGAAGTTACATGACCTATTATTACACAGTATCCAACAATGCTGAGGATTTATTTCACCAACAGAAATTCCACATTTGCCCCTTGGTGGTTTTGGAGTAAACAACAGATCATGAGGGAAAATCTGAAGGGAAATTCTGCTAGCGATGGGCACAATTTGATGGACCATAAAAGGCTTTAAAAATAAATTCTGAGAAACAATGTTAGTACACTGACTAGCTGAGATGAGGGGAGAGGGCAAGAGCCCACAGAAAATCTACAATTTTACTCCTAACACACAAACCTTACTTTGCACTGGAAATCAGAACACACTCACCCCTTACACCCAGATATCTGATTCAATTCTGGGTAAAGGTAAGAGAAGAAACCTGATCTAAGGTCAGTGCATGTATGATTCCCAAGACACTATTGTTCAAGGCCAGTTTTGTTACATGTGAGTTCTAACTTCAAACACTGGCTGTCCTCACATCTGTGTGGCTTCTGGCTGTCTTGAGCTCGTGGATGGTATTCCCATCCAAGCCCAGATTTCAGGTCTCAAGCTGGCCTGTGTCCTTGAAGTAAACCTTGCATCCTGGTCCCTGGTTGGGTTACATCTGTCCTCAGGGGTCATGACACCTGACAGGCCTTCATCGGCCCGTGGTCTGTACCAGTCTACCCTCCTGACTTACACCGACCACTGCAGCAAGGGCACAGGGAGGCACCGGAAGAGAGGGAAGGGTGTCTATGAGTTACAAGTTACACTGGATTCCCTTGGTCAATAAATGTTCTAGACTCAGAAGAATTTTCCTGAAATTCATTCAACATTAACTGATCATATGAGCACACTCAAAATTAGCCCATCAGGAAACATGAGAGAAAAGGAAAAGACTCTTCCTTCAGGGAATTTACATACTTTTGGTGAAACAAATACCCTGAGACTCCTCAAACAACAGCAACACCGGGTAGCAGGGACTGACCCCAAAGCTGGAATTACACAGTTCTCAAAACCTTCTCCCACAGGAAACCTCTGCCCTGTGCACAGAATTTCTGAAGAGGTTCTCAAGCTACAGATTTCTAGGTCCCCCTGCCATGGGTTCTCGTGTACCAGGTCTCAGGAATACCCATATGTCTGTGCTTTTCAAAGCTCCACAAAAGAATCTGATGTGAAGACTGGGTTCAGAATCATTGTAGTAGAGGGTTTCATTTTCCATGGTATGCCTTTTATAATGCCTTGCTAGTGAAACATAATACCTAGACAATAAGAGGATATTTAATATTTCTTAAAATGAAGGTGCTAGCACTTGGTTTCTCTTTCTGACCTCTTTACTATGTTTTCCTTCCCTGTTCTATTGTTGTGTCTAGGCTTATAATTGCTCACAGTTCTACATAATAATAAAAAGTACTAGATGTAATGCAGTAGATGTCATGAAAAGTAAAGTAATAGAAAGCTTCTTACTGCAAGTTAAAATGCAAAGTAAAAACACAAATCTGAAAGAATTTTTATATACTTTGCCCCAGACATACTGAAAACAAAGACTGAGAAGAATAGAAAGGGCACCAAAAGGTTTGGTACCTTGGGTAAAGATGTTCCTCTGAGGCCATAAGCCCTTGGTGCCAGCAGTGACTTGGTCCAGAAAGTCGACACGATGCTCTGAGCATCCTTAGTCCAGTAGGACAAGACTTAGAGGTTTCGCTATCTCTTCTAACATTAGAACAGATCCTTCTAATCTGATCCTTGGGTGGAGATATGCAAGTTGTATCAGCTAATAAAAAAAGTAACATTTACTGAATGTGATTATGTACAAGTTGCTTCCTTTGCATGTGCATACTTTTCATGTGCATGTCTTTTACATGTACAATGAATTTAATCCTCTGATAACCCATGGAGGTAGTAAGGTAAAAGTAGGGAACTACTTTTTGGATAGGAAAACGAAGACACAGAGAGATTAAATAACTTGATCAGGTCACAGAACTGGTAGAGAGCTAAACTGGGTTTCAAATCCAGGGAGTCTAGCTCCAGAGTACACACTTGGAAACACCAAGGTTTTGATTAGCTTTGTTAAGTCATTTCCAGTAAAGTATACAAAATCAAGTAAGCTGGTGTACTATCTAGGCAACTCATTTCTTTTTAATTAAATCTAAATGTTAATTCCTTGCAAAAATATAAAATCTTCAAAGGTTCACCTTGGAAAACAGTTCAACCGGTGCAGCTACAGCCTTCCGTTCTTTCAAGTACTGCTCCCAAGACCATGCTTTCTGTGCAGCTGCCAAAGAGCCTAGAAGAGAAAACACAATGCCTTTTCTTGAGACAGCTAGTGAACAAAAACAATTAGTAATAATAATAAAATTTAACTGAACATAAACCCAAGCAGCAGGCTAATTAATCACATTGATAATAAGAAGACCTGCCACTACTAAGAACCTTGTCTCTCATTCGCTGTATTTAGTGAAATCATCTAACCACTGATCACTCCAGTTTATGAACACATCCCAGCCTCATGATGACTTAAAACAGGCACTCTTCTCCTTCTCTGAAAGAAGAATTTAAAAAAAAAAAAGAGGTGTAGGATTTTTAGAAGATGAGTTGGTTAATTTTAAGGTGAATGACCTGAAAATGTTTTATAGTCTCCTTTCACTCTGTTTCTCTTTCCAATATGAATGTCAGCTGGCATGATCTGTCAGAAGGCAATGTGAAAGACACATGCCAAAAGCCTTAAAAATCGGGCCTCCCTGGTGACGCAGCGGTTGAGCACTGCGCTGTGGAGCTGTTGGCCATGAGCGATGCCGGTTCGATGCCCCAGCCGGGGAGAGTCCCACGTGGTGCGGCAGACCTCTCCTGCCTCGCCCGCTGCTCCCCTCAGCAGTGTATTTCTGATCTGCCTGTTCTGCTCCCCACTCTGTCTCTGGTGAACCCTCTTGCCGCCCCACGCCTCCGGCCTGTACCCCAGCTTGTATGTATAAATAAATAAATCTTTAAAAAAAAAAAAGCCTTAAAAATTACTCATTTACTTTGAACCAGCAATTCTCCTTCTAGGAATCGGTCTTAATAAAATCACAGTGGATGTGGGAATAGGCAAAGCACAAAGATTTTTATCCCAAACTTCTTAATAATAATGAAACAACAGAAACAAACCAAAGGTCCGCCAAAAGGGGGTTAATTAAATGCTTTGTACAGAAATGTCATTTTAATAACAGGCTGTAAAATTACATTGTAGAAGATTGTTTAATGGCAGAGAAAGGATATGTTAATGATATGCTATGAAGTAGATGGAAAGCAGTTTAGGAAACAAAATGATTCTTTCTGGTAAAATATGTAATGAAAATAAAAAGACTAAAATTACATAAATCAATATCTGAAATGAAATTGTCACTAGGTGTCAGGATTGTAAGTAAATTCTTTCCAGTTGTCTTTGCACTTTGCTTTTCTGCTGTGCAAACTTCCTAAATAACTACCTTTGTAATTCAATAAAATTATTACATTTCAATAATAAGAACCTGACAAAAAGATTAATAATTGTTTTAAGTTTATATTCTATGTACTAGTAACTTCTCTAAAATTATATTCTAAGGAAGCAGTCATGGTAAAAACTGATGGTAAAAATGGGGCCTCCCTGGTGGCGCAGCGGTTAAGCGCTACATTATGGAGCTGTTGGCAGCAGCGACGCGAGTTCGACGAGTTCGACGCCGGCCAGGGAGATTCCCACATGGTGTGGCAGACCTCTCCTGCCTTGCCCGCTGCTCCCCTCAGCAGTGTATTTCTGACGATCTGCCTGTTCTGCTCCCCCATCTGTCTCTGGTGAACCCTCTCGAGGCCCCATGCCTCTGGCCTGTACCCCAACTTGTATGCATAAATAAATAAATCTTAAAAAAAAAACTGATGGTAAAAATGTACATCACAACACTGTCAGAACATAAAGGAAAATAGAATATTAATGAATTATGGTACATATACACACAAATTATAATAAAGTTACCTAAATCCATGTTTTTTAAATAATAAAATAATGAGAATTTTCTGGGTTAAAAGTCAAAGTGAAATTACAAAACAGTACATATTATATCATCTAAATTATAAGTTGTAAATTATTACAAGTATATTAAAACATTCATTTATTAAATGTTTGTATATCACCTTCTTCATGCAAGCATTATGCATATGTGTGTGCCCACATAAACACAAGCATAAAAAAGGAATTGGAAAGAAATAGCAAAATATTTACAATGAGTATACATGAGTGTTGGGTTTTGTAAATATTCTTTCTTCATTTGTTACTTCTTGTAGTTTAAAATTTTTTCACAAGTATTACTGGACTTCCCCCTTAAATGGCTTCACTTTCTGCAGTTTCAGTTACCTGCAGTTAACTGTGGTCCCAATATGCTACATACAATAAGATATTTGCAGAGACACACACACATACAGAAAGAGGCCACACTCACATAACTCTCATTCTGGTATATTGTTATTTTTGTTCCATTTTATTTTTAGTTATTGCTGTTAATCTCTTACCATGTCCAAGCTATATATTAAACTACCAAAGTTATGTATATCTAGGAAATAACTGCCTACATCTTATGACATATTCCCCGCAGATAAGGGGGAATAACTATTACCTAATCACCCACATACACATATAGAGGCACACTCACAGAGACACAAATATAAACGCACATTCTTGGGAAAAAAACAGGTCAGAAAGTAATATGTGATTATTAATTTTACACTTAGCTTGCTGTAAAATACTTTAGAAAAAAGTAAAGGGGATGAAAGGTCACAGCTGCATTATCATTGGTGATGACAGGTGGTAAGGTACCCCTCTAAGTCAAATGTTTGAAGCCAAACAAGACAATAAAGCAAACTGATATAATAACATAAAAATTCATAAAGTTGTGCAGGAAGAATTATACAGACTTTTGATGATTTTTAAAATATTTTCTGAGCTCCTCTTAAAGTGCCAAGAAGCGTGTTTCTGCAGAAATAAAAATATAACCCAGTCTATGGCTCACCAGATGAAAAAATAAACAAAAAAAAATACCTATTTCCTGAAGAAAAAAAAAATAGAGTGACCTACATACACTCAGGCAATAAAAAAAGAATCACGTCAACTTTTAATTTCAAAATAAACACAGAGCACACACATTAACATTCACTATCAATCATAACATTAATCTGTTAATGCTAAGCAACACACTAAAGTTATGAAAATTTTTAAAAGCATTTCAATCATCAAATGAGGTTAACAAGTATCACCATTGGCCCTTACTTTCTTTGAAAACAGAGGGACATCAGTGTGATTTTCTTGGAGGAGCTTACCCATGAGCTGGCCCATGACAGTACTTAATGTGCCATTTGTACCACAACATGAGATACTGTGTTTTTCTAAACAGAGAAAGCAATCTGACAAACCCAGAAGATTTTCTGAGATTATTCAACATCCCTATTTTCACATGAGCCCTTTACTACATTACAATTATATGCTTTACAAAAAAAAAAAAAATACAGCAGTGTTGGCTCTCAAGCAAACACAGATATCTCATTTTCTACAACAGCTGTGTTCTTAAAAAGACTGTATAATTTCTCAATTTAATCACATTTCCAATTGTCATAATTTCATCAGAAGTAAATCATATCTAAGACCTTTTATGATTTACATAAGTATGCAAGGAACCTTTTAAAATTTATCAGAAAAAGAAAACACAGTATCAAACAATAACAACTTCCAATGAATTAAATATTTCTGTAAAGTAAGAGAACAACCACTATTACAGTGCCTGAAGTGAGCTGAGGGAATTGCAAGTTTGTAACACCTAGGAGCCTATAGACAGGCCTTTCCCCCTCATCCCCCTTCTTGGGAACCTATCAACCCTTCTGTCTCTCATCCTTTTGTTTCATCTGTTCTTCACAGGCATTCCATTAGCTGATATCAAAATTTGCTGAAATGAACCAGTTCGTTTATTGTAATTAGAATGTAAGATCTTATAAAGAAGGGATACTGTAAATTTTATTCAACATTGTATTCTTAGAGCTATAATCATGCTTGGCCATAAATATTTGTTCAATGATTTAAAGGGAAGGCAGGAAGAACAGTAGCACTTTTAGCTTTAAAAATGAATCCAAAGATAACTATTTTAAACAACTCATTTCTCAATTTCCTAGAGAAAAAAAAACAATTATGAGCCAGAGCTGCTTCAGGCAACTAATTTATTTTTTATGCAGTGTTCTCAGGCATACTACAAATATGACATTCACTATAGGATATTAGATATACATATAAGTTTGTAAACTTTAAATCCCATTGCTTTTCAAATACAACACTAGCTACAGCAAAATGTTCTAATTATTACCCTTCTGCCAAACTACCAACATGCAAAATATATTTCACTGTATATTATCTGCCACTTGATATACTCAATGCACCTGTTATATGCCAGGAACTGAATTAAGTGTGTGTGTGTCGGGGGTGTTATAAGTGTGTGGGCACGTTCACATTCATGATCACATGTGTGTGAATGCTTCCATTCTTCACAACACTGACTATCAGATTACTAACATTATTTTGTAACTCTAATAAACTGGGACTTACAGAGGTCACACATCTGTAAAATCCTAGATTTAAACAAAATTCCAAAAAAACAAAAATAAAAATTCCTAGTCCATACAGACTATACACAGTCAATATGTAGCAGAAATGACTATCAAATTAATAACTTTTATGTTTAAAATTTCCATAAGGTTATGTCTATAGGGAAATATGTAAGATCATTCTCTTATGGTGGTTTTGAAAATTTGATTAAAACTTTTGAAGTCATGTTGACAATACATATTAATGGCTAAAACATAGGGTATGGATAGTCAATGATATATTCAATGTTATATTCTAAAGAGAAAAATGCAAAAGAAATAAATGCAGCCTTTACAACTGTATGAAGCTAGAAAAAAATCTAACCATTTAATGATAGAGGTCAAACAAACTATGGTTATAAAGATCACATATTATTACTTTTGTAATTACTGAATTAAGCACAGTTAGAGCACAGTTTATACGTACTTTAGAATAAGAACTGTACATGTTTATCATTATATTAAGGTGATAAGATTGGTCCAGCAATGCTAGGCAGAGCCTCCCTGGTAGCCTAGGGATTAAGTCTCAGCTCTAACACCTCTACAGTCTGAGTTCGATACCTGGCCAGGGAGCTTCCCACATGGTGCAGCAGACCTCTCATGTCTTGCCCACTGCTCTCCTTAACAGTGTATTTCAGTAGATCTTCCTGTTTTGCTCCTCACTGTCTCTGGTGAACCCTCTCACCTCCACCCCCTGTACCTGTGGCCTATACATTATTTCTTCTATGCATAAATAAATAAATATTAAAAAAAAGAATTAACATAAAAAATATATCTTGGCCCTCCCTGGTGGCACAGGGGTTAAAGTCTCAGCACTATCAAGCTATCGCCAGCCACTGTGGCATGAGCTCAATTTCCAGCCAGGGAACTAACCACATGACACCAGGGAACTGACCCACATGGCACAGCAGACCTATCCTGTCTCACCTGCTGCTCCCCTCAGCAGGGCATTTCAGTAGATCCACCTGTTCTGCTCTCCACTCTGTCTCTGGTGAATCCTCTCACCCTCAGTACCTCTTGACTACACCCAGTTTTGTATGCATAAATAAAATAAATCTTAAAGCTAGGCAAAGGCTGACAGATTTAACTGACAAAGAACAACACCCTTTTCTATATTCACACCATTTATTAGTTGCACAAACAGCAAAAAGCACAAGCAGTCAAAGGGACCAGCTCCTATGTCCTGTGAAGGATGACACTGAAACCAAAGGGGCCAATACTGCAACATAGACACTGAGGCACCCCGTTCCTGAGGAGTCTATGTCATACTGCAGTTACGCAGTTTATGGCCTGCACCTGTATACTATGAAAAAGTAAAGCAAAAAACACTCAAACCTCATCAGAACTTGCGAGGCAATGAGAAACTGTCTCACGATGACCTCCAGGGGAGCCCAAGAGGTAAATGAAAAATGACCTCTCAGCAGCTCCTAAGGGCTGGCAGGTTCTCACATTTTGGAGGGATCACAGGGCATTCTGTCAAGGCTTAAATGACTACTCGGTATGTGAAAGTTTAGCAGGACACCACGGCAGAGCCAATCCCCTATAAAAGTGGATGGATTTGACTTATTAAAAATAGAAATGCAACACTTTCCCTTCTATGGGAATAAACAGACCCATCTCTTTCTTTTGCTAAGCAAAATTGGGTAGGGTGTGCATGTGTTTCATTTCTTCTAAAAGCAAGGATGAGTTCTTCAACTTCCTCTGCATGCCTGAGACCCTTGGTTTACTTGACCTCAGCCAAATTTGCAGATTGGCAAAACTGCACAGCAACTTCTGCCCACATAGAGGACAGGTTACTGCCACCTGCCTGCACAACTGCAAAACCATTCAGGCTCAGGGAACAACAACAGTGGAGTTTATTACACAAACATGAAAAAAAGAGTTTCTAAGGCCACAAGTGGCCAGCTGCATCACCCCAGATAGTGTCCATGGTGTCCGTAAGTCCCAAACAAAAGGCCGCTTGTTCAAGAGAGTGTTGCCCTGTCAATGAGGGCCAGAGCCTATGGCACACTAGAAGCAGCATGCCAGGATCCAACTCACAGTGGCAGCTGAGGGTGCTCACGGGTGGGGTGAATGAGATGACACCTCAGCAGCCCATAGCAACAGTCTGAAGGCCTGATGGGCAGACTGCACAGCACTGGAGGTAACAGCACCAACAAAGCCTCACGTCCCACTGCTTAGCCTGTGGGAAAGGGCCGTCTTGTCCAATGGCTTGCCTCAGGGATCCTGCTTCAGAACTGCAATGGACACAGGCAGAGCCACCACCTGGACATTGACTCTGGAGGTCAACTAGGGAAGTAACGGTCCAAATGGACAGAAAATGCAATGGTGACTGGACAATGAAATAGGAGAGTCAACTACTAAGAAAATCTAACAGTTCAGCAAAATAAAGGAGATAAGCAGAACACAAGTCAAGCAACAGTAGGTTCAGTGTTTAATGGGCTAAAAAGCAGGCACAGTAACTTTTTCTTAACGGTGTTGCATATAGCATTACTTTACGAATGAACAGACACACTTTTGGCTAGTTCATATGCTTATATCCAGCAAAATAATGAGATACACGGGTTTTGGTTTGTTTTTTTGTTTTGTTTTGTTTTGTTTTAGCTCTCAAAAGTATGCCTGTTACAACAGAGCGTGCTCACAATGTCTAGCAGGATTAGACAGCAATATCCTGTTAGTAAAAGGGATTCACACATTATGTATGTTATATTCTAGACCAGATGCCCCTTAAACTTGAGGAATGTTTTTAGGTTAAATAACCACAATTATGTTCTACTTCATCATTTCAGATCTGGAGTTCTGAATAAATGAGTTTATTATAGGAATTTTAAAAAGTTTTACTTTGCACTTCAATTCTTTATATGTATACCATATATATATACTGATGTTTTTATTCTCAACTTTTCCTATAAAAACCTGTAACATAAACCATACATGTATTTATAAATGGAAAGAAGTCTTAGTTGTCACCTAGCCCTGGGATTTCTTCAAATATTAAATTTCCCTCTAGCATGATCCCACTTTTATTCTTAACAATATCCTACCAGGAGCCCCATTACTAGAAACTTCACAACTGATCTAACCTTGTCATTTCACATTTCGGCAGCTCAGCCTCCTTTTCATTTCCCTCAAAGAATACACTCTGACAATTAAAATATCTAGTTCTGGAAAACTATACAATGTTTATTAGTAATGTGGTGAACCAAAATTAAAAATGGCAGGGGGTGAGAAATGAATAAATTATCATTCTTAAGGAGAAAAGCATGTGAATCCTAAGACTCATGTCTCAGAGTAACACCTTTCCAATTCCATTAGTCATAAACACAACCCTTCACACCAATATTTCGACTTCATTTCCAAAGTTATTCTGCATACAGCTTTGCCAGGTAACATCTTAGAATATGTGAGAAAAACAATTTTCAGTAGCAACCAACAAATTTTATACTACATTGATATAAATAATGCTTTCTTTTGTGGTACCAACTGGAAATGATACAATTTTTGTAATGTTAACAACTTATCACTGCTGGGTAATAGCCCCCTGAAGCAGCAGTATCCTAAATATACTGCACTTTTCAAACTCTCACATTTTAATAACTCTGCCATGTCACTGCAGCAAGGACTTTTCTGTGCTCTACCTAAAACATTTTTCATTTGCACATTTGGGCTGCTTCTCATTTCAGTACAACTAAATTTAAAAATCATTTATTGCTTGTCTCCCTAGGCAAAGCTGGTACTGAGTGCTGAGAGATCCACAGAGAACCTGACTTTTGTCCTCACATAGCATTCACTCTAGTGGGGGAGCCACAGGTGCAGGCAAACATCACCCCCAACCTGACACACGGTGAGGCTCAATGTCTTGATGAATAAACAAGCAGACATCAGTGCTAATATGCATTAGTTAAGAAACTCAAACAATGTGTCTGGGAACAAAATGAAAAAGGATTAATTCTGCACAGAGAAAGTTTCCTGAAGGCTGTTGATTTTTGAGACAGATGGAAGTTTAGCAGGCAACAATGGAAAAATATCAAGAAAAAAGAACCAAGGACAGAACACAAGCATGCATATTAGAGGTGAGTGATGAGATGTGAAAGAAGCATGAGGAACAAGGAGAGGCTGGAAGCAGCTCCAAGGAAACAAAGACCTGAGAACTAAGGCAGAAATGGTTTCCCAAAAGCACTGGAGGAACAGGATTGGCACTGTCAAATGTGGAAGAAAGGTCAAGTAAACTAAGGAAAGAGAAAAAGCCATTGGATTTGGTGGCCAGAGTGTCACTGTGATCTCAGGAGAAGAGGTTTCAGTGGAAACATAAGATCAGATATTAAAAATAAGAGGACAAGGGCTTCCCTAGTGACAAGAGGTTAAGTCTCAGCCTATGAAGCTATCAGCAGCCACTGCAGCTGGAGTTCGATCCCCAGCCAGGGAGCTTCCCACATGGCGCAGCAGACCTCTCCTGTCTTGTCCGCTGTTCCCCTCAGCAGTGTACTTCAGTCAATCTGCTTGTTCTGCTCCCCACTCTGTCTCTGGTAAATCCTCTCACCAACCCCACACCTCTGGCCTAAACCCCAGCTCTTGCATGTATAAATAAATAAATCTTTAAAAAAAGTAACAGGACAAATCACAAAAAGAAAGTTTCGGGAAAGAATCAAATATGAACTACACCTTGAGAGGTTTGCAAATGAAAGGAAGAGGCAATTAATGGGAGAGCCTGAGGTAGAGAAACAGTTGAGAGAAAGGAATTCTTCTTTCTTTTCTTTTTTTAGGAATATAGGGAACAGAGGGCATTTCACTACATCCACTATAGGGAAAAAGCCAAGCAAGAAATGTGACTTTTAGAAGACAGCAGAAAGCCAGTGCAGAGAGAAGAACAAAGAAAATGTTTTAAGAACACCTACAGGGGAGGATCCTGAGAAGAAAAGATGGTTAGGGAAAATTCAAAAAAGAGCGACATTTAGGATGCTGGGGAAGAAGATAAATGGACACTACACCATGCCATAGGAGGGTATGTGCATAAGGAAAGGGAGAGGTAAGGAAATTCTCAACTAATACTGAATACAAGGAATACAGGCAGTCCTGAGAACCCCATTCAGTTTAACTAGTGAATCTGCTGAGGGGTAAATGGCACTTTGGGACTTTCTCCATCCTCTCTTGGCAATCTGGAAGTGGGAGCAGATGGTTAAGTTTGCAGACAGCTGGGAGCTGATGAGGAAATGGTCAAGTAAATGATAGACTCTAAGTCATGAGAATATGAAATAAAGTATTTATGGGGCCCCACTGGCACAAGTGACACATGAAGTCTGCAAATGTCTGAGAGAGAACAAGAAGGAACACAAAAACTAAAATAGAAGACAACTTTTAAAAAGCTTCCTCAGGAGTAAAGGGGTGATAAGAAACGTAAACTATGAGGTATGATCAAAAGGAAGATTTCAGAATTCAAAATATAATGAATCAACAGTTCATTCAGGATACTTCTGTGCCTGTCACTGTGCTGAGGTGTTGCAACAAGCTGACAGACAGTGCAAAGGAGTAACTGCTAACCTGAGCTTAGCAGAGGAGAGAGGTCTATGAGCCAGGTGTCGAACGTGGTGGCTCTCAAAGTGTGGTCATCCCCTGGGAACTTGATAGAAATGAGTGTTTTGGAGGGCATATCCCACCCAGACTTTATGAGTCAGAAATTTTTGGTGAGTGGTAGAGCGAGGGACTAGCAATCTGTGTTTTAATAATCCCTGTAAAGTGATTCTGAGGCATGCTAACATTTGAGAACTGCTGTTTGAACATAATGTGAAGAAACCCACAATGTAAAAACTAATTTTTTAAAATATTTATTTATTTATGCATACAAGCTGGGGTACAAACCAGAGGTGTGGGGAGGTGAGAGGGTTCACCAGAGACAGAGTAGGGAGCAGAACAGGCAGATCGAGTGAAGTACACTGCTGAGGGGAGCAGCGGGTGGGCAGGAGAGGTCTGCTGCGCCATGTGGGAATCTCCCTGGGTGGGTAGCGAACTTGAATTGCAGTGGCTCTGGAAAGCTTCACAGTGCTGTGAATTAACCCACTGAGCTACCAGGGAGGCCCCTAAGAGAACTAATTTTGACTGGTATCATCAAAGGTTTCCCAGCTGATGTGACGCATCTGTCTGAAAGGATTAAGGTTCTCAAACTGTTGGACCCAGAACTACAGCATCAGTATCACTTGGGATATTGTCAAAAAATACAAATCTCGGCATCGGTTAAAATTCTAGGCATCTGGGGCCTCCCTGGTGGCACAGTGGATTAAGTCGCAGCACTATGAAGCTATCCAGAGCCACTGCAGCACAAGTCTGATCCCTAGCCAGGGAGCTACCATGGCGCAGCAGACCTCTCCTGCCTCGCCTGCTGCTCCCCTCAGCAGTCAATCAGCCTGTTCTGCTCCCCACTCTGTATCTGGTGAATCTTCTCACCACCCCCCCAAACTTCTGGCCTACATCCTAGCTTGTACGCAGGGATAGATGGATCTTTAAAAAAATAATAATAATTCAGGACATCTGCTCAATCAGAAACTCTGGGGGTGGTGTCAGCAATCTGTCTTCACAAGTCCTCCAGCTGAGTGCTGATGAAGCTAGAGTTTGAGAATTACTGACCTAGAGGGAGAGCCAGTCTCCTGAAACTGATGGCCTAAAGATAGGGTTAGGAGGAGAACTCTACCCACAGTCTTCTTGAATTTCCAAGAGTCTCCATCCTCCTCCAACATGTATTTTTACTGTATAGCTAAACCACTACTGCAGAAACTTGAATGAGCCCACTTGCTCCTTGCAAAAGAATCTAATCAAAACACTATGCGAAGACATTCTATCTTTAGCTTATTATATATGCTGTGAAATCAGTGGATGGCATCTAAGCAAAGAAACACCACGGTAAGTTTTGGTCTTGTTTATCCTCTGCCATGCTCATTGTTGGTCTTGTGATTGTTTTGAACTTTTTAAAGATAATATTGGTAATAGTTTTAGAAATGACAGAATATACTAAGTAGAAAGCACTGGTAATAGAGACAGAGAAAGGGGATTGTTTCAACAAACTGGCATTAGATGATGAGGTGTTGAAGAGAGATAGATGCTGTGACAAATGAGAGAAGCTGAAAAAATTCAGATGAATATGTGAATGGAACTTGACAACAGTGGTCAATCCATGATATGGGAAATAGACAATTTTGACATTTCTCACTTAGGAGATTTAGTTTGTGATTGTGCCTGCCACTAAGCTAGGCCAGGGTAATAAATAGGGTTAGTGAACTAGAAGCATATATTTTCAGAGATGCTGAAACTGAAATCTGTCGGGATCTAAACGTTTAAGATGAACTAGCTAGGAAGCATTAAAAACAGATTTTTCAGAAGAAAGTTTAGAACTGGGAACTTGAACTTAGTGCAATCATTGTGTAGGGGATATAAGTGAAAGAGATTTTCAGGATTATACGCAGACAGAAACTAGGGAGAACAAGAACAGAAGTCTAGGGAACTAAAGTATTTTGAAATGCGGGAAGAAACAAAACAATCAGTAAAGGATAGTGAAAAGGTGAAATCAGAGAAACAGTTGAGTGACAAAGGAATAGTTCTTATCAAATTTGATAAAAATGTAAAATGATTGAGGACTGAACAAAGGTGACTGAATAACTGTAAGGACATAGTGGCTTTTGCCTGAGACTCTTGAGTATAAAAATTTACTGAAGTTACAGGAAAAAGTAGGGATCTGAAATTGGAAGGAAAAATGGGGATAAAAGATTGATGGTAGGATTAGCTTCAGGACAGTTTCTATGAAAAAAATCAAAGAATGAATGCTGGTTCAAGGACTTCTACAGGTGAAGTGAGGAAAGTATGGGAGAATAACCTGTGATGAAGGTATGCGTCTAGAAATGTGTACCAGGCCAGGGAGCTTTTCAATCTTTGAAGTTCAAGAAAAGGATCATGGGGGAGGCCTCCCTGGTGGCACAATGGGTTAAGTGCAGCACAATGAAGCTATTCAGAGTCACTGCAGCATGAGTTTGAGACCCGGCCTGGGAGATTCCACATGGCGCAGCAAACCTCTCCTGACTCGCCCGCTGCTCCCCTCAGCAGTGTACTTCAGTAGATCTGCCTGCTCTGCTCCCCACTCTGTCTCTGGTGAATCCTCTCATGACCCCATGCCTCTGGCCTACACCCGAGCTTGTATGCATGGATAGATAAATTAAAAAAAAAAAAAAAAAAGAGTCTCCCTGGTGGCGCAGCGGTTAAGCGCTGCGCTGTGGAGCTGTCGGCAGCGGTGACGTGAGTTTGACGCCCGGTCGGGGAGAATCCCATATGGCGCGGCAGACCTCTCCAGCCTCGCCCGCTGCTCCCCTCAACAGTGTAGTTCTGATCTGCCTGTTCTGCTACCCGCTCTGTCTCTGGTGAACCCTCTCGCCACCCCACACCTCTGGCCTGTACCCTAGCTTGTATGTATAAATAAAATAAATCTTTAAAAAAATAAATAAATAAATTGAAAAAGGACCATGATGATAGAGGAGTACCACAAATCAGAGAAACCCAATGTGAGCAAGGAGCTCATTGTTTCACAGGCAGTGTGTTCTATGACAAACACCCTGTGTTAGGTAAGATATCATTTTTTGCCCTTAAAGGGCTTGTGGCTTAATGGGCAAGGAGACAACTTCTATTCAACAAGGAAAATTCATCAGCAGAGAAAGAACTGATCTATGAAAACATGATGCACAAAACAATCAACACTGTCTTAAGGACATTTCATTCAGCTTTCATTTTTCATTCTACAAATCTTTATGGAATGCTTTCTGTACACTAGGAGTTTATAACATAACATGAAACAAACAAACCTAAAAACCTAAAATTTATTCACACAATAAATTCTCGTGTATGAAGATAGACATTAAACAAAATAAATAAGCAAAACACATAGTACATCAGGTAGCATAAGAGAGACATCTCCATAAAAAGGAGAGGTACCATATTTCTGTCCCAGATAAAGAGGGGCAGCGCTGAGCAGTCACGTAAAGCTAAGTAACATAGATAGCAGGTAGACTTAGAGAGATCTGAAGGAGACACATGGAGAAGGGACTTGCTCACTTCTCAGCTTTGGATTTATACCACAGACTTAGGGGACATGGAAGGAGACACATGGAGGAAAGTCATGCAAAGACAGGTATTAAAGACACAAGTGCATGAGTGACACATGGAGAGGCTGACAGTGACAGTGGTCATCTTCATTTATACTTTGATTTTGCTCCTTGCATCTCAGACTTGCTTGGCCTCCTTTGCCCCTTTCCAGCGGTTCCTGTCAGAAGGTGCCTTAGACTTGGGACAAGGTTTTGGGCCTCAGGAGCCCTGCGTCAGGCCAACCCTGTTTGGTTGGGCATTTACCCAAGAGTACGTGTCACTTTGGTTGTTTTGTTGGCAAACTTCTATCTTTTCTCCTCCTTTCTATACACACTAATCCTATTAAATTAAAATTCTTTCACATTAAGTATGTTTTGGCCCAATCCCATGAGGGCATACAAGTTCGAGGGTAACGGGATGACCCTCAGTTTACCCACTAACAATAGCAGTATATATGCAGAGAATGAAACAGAGAAAGAAGTAAGCAACATGAGCAGGAGGGGTTCTGTAATATTTAGAAATGGCAACTTAGAAACAATGAAGACATGACAATAGAAGAACATCTTTAAAGCACTGAAAGTCATAAAACTGTCAAGAATTATACACCCAATGAAAACATCCTTCAAAAATGAGTGAAATACAAAACTTTCAAACCTAAAAAAAAAAACTGATTTTGATATATCATTTCTTTTATACAATAGTTTCCACTCTTGCGTTCTTGCTTACACCTAGAGAGTTCATTTAAGTTCCTACAAATATTCTTGTGATTTTTTTTCCTAATATTTAAGTGTTTAATCTGTATGGAGTTCATTTTTACATAGAAAGATGGCCAATCTGGCAAGCAATAGCTATTAAATAATTTATGTTTTGACCTCCTGAGTTGATTTGCCATCTTTCTCATTTATTACATTCTCACACCTCTTTCTGGTTTCTCCATTCTGTTCCACTAATGTTTGCCTATTAGTGGATCATCAGCTGTGGGATAGATAGTTCAGCATAAAATAATTGTATCCAATTTAATTTAAAACGAATTGAGATTATATTTTAGAATTGAACTAAATATTAATTTCAGGACAATTAACATTTTTGTGAGGTCTTTCCATGTGTTCAGATATTAGCTTATATGCATCAGTAGGATTTTCTAGTCATTTTTACATGAGGTCCTTCACATTTCTTGTTCAACTTACTCTAAATAATTTATATTTTATTGCCTTGATGGATGCATTATTTTCCCTTGAGAATTTCTTAATGCTCATGGTTGGCATACAGAAAAGCTAATGACTTTTTATATTTATCCTCTATTTAACCACCTTAGCATTCTTAAATTTATCATAATAGCTTATAATTAGATTCTCCAGGGTTTTCTAGGTGTAAAATTATATCTGAAAAATATAAGTATAAGGTTTATCTCTTCTTTCCAAATTTCTACCACTCACTAAATACTAAAAACTCCATGACAATACTGGTATTAATGCTGATATTGGGCATTTCTACCTATTTCTGATTTAAACTGAAATAGTTTTGAGATGTTTTACCATTTAGTATATTTGCTATTACATTTTTGGTAAGTAATTTTTATTACATTTATTCCTATTTTGCCTAATTTTTACTAGGATTGGCAGTTAAATTTTATCAAAAGCCTTTTCAATGTTAAAGATCATTATATAGATCCTCCCTTTTAATTTGTTGATGTATAAATTATATTGGAAGATGTTATTCTATTGAATTGTTTCATTAGTAAATTTTACATTACTGAATATTATACCCTTTATGACAACAGGATATAATTTTACTAATATATTACTGGATAATATTTTCCAATACTTACTGAGAATTTAATATTTGTATTTAGTTGATAATCTGGTCAACAGTGAGCTCATTACTGACTTAAAAAAGGCCCTAATCTATAGTATCTTGCTATGCTGAACATGAATATAACCCTGAACATTTTTTATTAGCTCTTGTTTTGAACATATTTCATATAATTCATTTTATATGTTTCACTGCGTAAATTTATTCAGTAAGACTGCGACAACATCCTAAATCAGCCTAGAATGATGTCATATTTTATTGCATTGCATAATACCATCATGCACACATCATCCAGAGTTGATTGCATCATTTTCTGATGCAATGCAATACTACTCCCAGGCGGCTGCTGAAGTAAGCTGACATCAGCAGTGCACTAGATAAAGCCCTGCTGGAAAGGTCGAGCACTGAAAATATTTCATATTTTGTGTGAGACAGTTTAAGCTGCTGTTCCATAGAACTGCAATTATTTTATCCATTTAGGCACAATACAGAACAGTCATCCCTCGAAAGTGCGTTAATAGTGTGGACAATTTCTGCTCTACTTGTGGGGAAGTGACATATGCCAACCAGAAGAAAAGGATCACTTCTCAAGTGAAGAAGGCTTATCATCTTTACTTCACGCACAAGGTTGGTGACCAAGACAAGCCTTGGGCCCCGCATAGATGCTGTGCTACATGTACAACACAGCTTTCACTGTGGTTAAATGGCAAAAGACCATGAATGCCATTTGCAGTCCCCATGGTGTGGAGAGAGGCAAGCAACCACATAAAAGACTGTTAGTTCTGCTTGATTCCTCCTCTTTGCGGTGGAATAACGAAGCAAAAGAAGTCTAGAATAGCCTACCCACACATTCCATCTCCATTGAGACCACTTCCACATGGTCAGGGA
This sequence comes from Scalopus aquaticus, assembly GCA_004024925.1. NCBI lineage: Eukaryota > Metazoa > Chordata > Mammalia > Eulipotyphla > Talpidae > Scalopus > Scalopus aquaticus. Next base: position 41,150 of record PVIJ01011969.1, read on the forward strand.
CTTCCTATTCCAGAACCTCCAGCAGTATATTCTCTTGATTCATCTGATGAGAACAAGGGTGAGCCCACCTGTTCTTCTCCTGTTCCATCAGCATACAGTGATCCACATTTTCACTGTGGTGAATCATCAACCCCACACAGATTAACACAGGAAGAACTCAATGACCTGGTTTCGTGATTTGGACTTCTCCAAGAACAAGGCAGAATTGCTAGGATCAAGACTCCAAAAATGGAATCTTCTAGAAGAAGATGTCACAATTACTTTATATCGAAAGTGCCACCAGCAGTTGGAGCCTTTCTTCAGAGGGGAAAGTACTCTGGTATTCTGTTCTGACACTGAGGGCCTCATGAATGCCTCAGAAATCACTCATGACCCACAAGAAAGGAGACTATTTCTAGACTCTTCAAAACTGAGTCTTAAGGCTGTGCTTTTTGCACAATGGAAACCATCTTCCATCTATTCTATTCCTGAACAGCTGGACAACAGACAAGCGAAGAAATCTAAGAAGTAGTCTATGACTTGATTTTTTACAGGTATTAACCATAGGTCTATTACTACTGGCATGCATTTTGTGATGTAAACATCAATTTATTGCAGATTACAAAAAAACTAGAGCCAAAATTAGAATTTGACTGCCATATTCGTGTTGAGCACATACAAATTGATGTGAAATGACTAATTTTATTTCCGTAACATGGCTTTTGTAAAAATTTGTTTACCAGTGTAAGTATTTATAAGCAAGAGTTTTGTTTTTTGTACTATGTTTTTCAGGTTTTATATGCTGACTTCAAGAGAAATTTTCACCATCCTATGAGACCTGAAAGAATTTCAGTATCACTGGAATTATCTGTTCTTCTAAAGGTAAAGAATTGTTCCTCCGCAACCATAGCTGGAACTTATCTTCTAGTCTCTTCTACCTTATGGCTTATTCAAATATTGAACTTTTTCTTGGGTATATTCTTATAATCATTAGTTTGCTAGGAAATCATTTAGTTCCTCTAGAGTTTCAAATGTGTTAGCACAGAGATAGAGTATTATTCTCTTCTACTCTCACTTTTTCAAAACTTCTCTCACATCTTTAGCAATTTTTCCTTTTTAATTCAATATTTAAGATTAAGATGCAAATGCAACATACTGCTTTTAGATTTAAGAGAACAGTTAATTGGCTGTAATATTAAAAAAAAACAAGAACCACAGGAAAAAGACTGGGAAGGGTAAAACTGATATGATGAGGAATAACCAAGTGGAGTCCTTTACACTGTGGAGATGTTATGAATCTTAAGGTAGGTGGAAATTACTATAATAATCAAGATAGTAACAGAAATCACCAAGAGATATAGTGCAAAATGAGAAGAAAATCATAGTTGAATCACAGGGGAATCTCAACTTAGATGGAAGGTAGAACAGGAAGAACTGATAGAAGAGAAAGTGTTTAGACATAAAAGCCAGGACAGACTAATGTACCATAATACAAGGAAAGAGCAAGGAAAGAGCAGAGAGGAAGAGTAAGGCAAAATGAAAGGAAGGAAGAGAAGATGGAGAAGGAGGTGAAGAAGAAGAAATAGTAAATACATTAATTGGGTGCAATTCAATAGAAATACTTCAGGTCATATGGGTGGAAGTGAATACAAACAGAGACAAAGACATGAAGAAATTGCCAAACAATGAGTAACCACACTAACAAAAGGGTTAAATGCGGATCAGAAAGAGAGGCTCCAGATCATAAGGGAGAATAAAGAACTAAGGAATCTCAAAGATCTCACTGGAAAATACAGATGAAGGTGAACTTTATAGTAAAGAGCACATTTATGTGCAGATTTTCACGTTGACTTATTTCCCTCTGGACATGTATTAGATGTGTGGCAATCAGATGCTGGGAAAACTGGACTGCTACAGGCAAAAAATGAAGCGAGACTACTACCTCACATCATGCAGAAAAGCCAACTCAGAATGGATAAAAGACCTGGATGTAAGACCTGAAACCATAAAATTTATATAAGAAAATATAGGCAAAACTCTACAGGACATACCTCTCAGCAAAATCTTTAAAGACACATCCCCCAAAGCAAAGGAAGTGAAGGAAAAGATTAACAGCTGAGATTACATCAAACTAAAAAGCTTCTGTACAGCAAAAGAGACATTAACCAAAACAAATAAACACCCTACTAATTTCCAGAAAATCTTTGCACACAATACAACTGATAAAGGACTGATAACTAAAATCTACAAGGAGCTCACATAACTCAACAAAAACAAAATTGTATCTTAACCTCACAACACACTAACCTTTCAATACACTGTTCATTCTCAGGGAATATAAACTTAAAATCCATGAAAGAGCACTGAATTTCAGTTCACCAGCAGATTATCTGGGGGCAAATGAGAGTACTTTTGTTACAGGGCAGGGAGAAGGGCACCCCCAAAACCCTCAGACCTGCCCTGTTCTAAATGGGTTCTGCCATCCGCCGCATCAATCTGCAACAGGGCAGGGAGAGGGACACCCCCGGAACCCCAGACCTGCCCTGTACTAAATGGGTTCAGCCATCCGCCACATCAATACAAAACATACAGGACCTTTTGTGGAAACCAGACTTTAATACAATTAGAAAAGACAGAGAAGAAAAAGAACATATTTTCTAAGTCAAGCACCCCATGTTATCCAACTCCTCGTGGGTACAAGTCCACCCAAACGGGATTGGTCCAAAGCAAGTCTCGAAAGCCTGCCACAAGTCTAGAACAGCTATTGGCAGGGACCCACACATAAGGGTCAGAAACAGCCAGACAATTCTGGGAGGAACCAAAATACCTCTCGGCAAGGACCCATACAAAAGGGTCAGAAACAGTCAGATAATTCTGAGAGGAACAGAACAAAATCAAAACCAAAATCAACACAGCCATCGTTAACTTCCCCAAGGGTCCCTCACCCACGTCTCTTTCAATCAGTCCAGGCCAGTGCAGCTTCTTCACAAGTCTCTCTGCTCCTTGGGCCTCTTCTGGCTTTCCATCCTGCTTCCATCTCCTCCTGTCTTCTGTCTGTGTTCTGTGTCTCCTCTGTGTGTGTTCTATCTCTCTTCTCAAGCTTCTTATATCCTGCTCAGCTCTACCCTACCTTGGGTGAGACCGGGAGCCTGGGACACACCCTTTTTTTCTGGGGACCACCCTGCTACACTTTCATTAGTTGAAGACAAATTAGAAATTTTTAAAGGAAAATTTAATGTAAAAAAAAATCTAAGTACGTTTCATAAAATTAAGTTCCTATAAAGTGCTTTCAAAGCAGCAGTGAAGTTTCCATTAGTCCAAACTAGCCTCTTCTCCAGGAGTTAAGTCTCAGCACTATGAGACTGATGGCAGCCACTGCAGCACGAGTTCAATCCCAGGCCAGCGAGATTCCCACATGGCACAACAGACCTCTCCTGTCTCACCCCTCCTCCCCTCAGCAGTGTATTCCAGTCAGTCCACCTGTTCTGCTCCCCTTTCTGTCTCTAGTCAATCCTTTCACCCTCCCCCCGACCCCACACCTCTGACTACATACCAGCTCTTACATGCATAAATAGATAAATCTTTAAAAAAAAAGTCATTGTTCCCTTACATTTCCTACAAGGATGCCGAACATGATTCTGCAACTTAGAAATTGTAGTAGGCAGAACAACGGATTTCCAATGCTGTCCATATCCTACTCTCTAGAAACTATGAATATGTTACTTGATACGGCAACAGGAAGTGTGAAGATGTGATTAGATTTCTTGAGATGAGGAGATTATCTTGGATCATATCCAAATGGCCCCAATATATCACAGGGGTCCTGAATGTACAAAAGCTTTTCTAAGTGTGGCCAGAAGGAGATGTGACACTTATAGAAAGGTCAGAGAGATGCTACCTTGTAAAAATGGAGGAAGGAGAGATAAGCTAGTTTGCCAAGTAGCTTAAAGGAGATGGAAAAAGCAAGCAAAGAGATCCTCCCATACAGTCTCCAGAAGGAAGACAGCCTGCCAGCATCTCGACTTTAGACTCATGAGACTCATATCAGATTCCTATCCTGCAGAACTAAAAGATAATGAATTTTTGCTGTTTGAGTTGCTAAGTCTTGGTTATGGCAACAACAGGAAATAAATGCAGAACTATACATTAGAAACACATGAACTGATACAAGAAAACTATTCAAACTCACACAAAAAACTTCTAAATGTTCCATAACTGTGAAAATAAGCCAAATGATCCTATTTAATTTACCTGAAAAATAAGAAGGAACCCACAAATAATAAATTTGCTTAGGACAACAGTAATCACATAGTCAGTATTCTCTAAAGTGAACTAATTATCAAATAGAGAAATTATAGAAGAAGAGCTGAGAGAATGTACCCATAGCTTATTTTTCCTGTCTCTTTCAGATGTTGATCAGGGAGCCAATTTATAATGGCACGTGCTTACAACACCAAAAACCCTTCACCATCCTAGCATGTTTTTAATAAATAAAATTTATGAAGTTAACTACAAATTTAAATATAGTCATAAGGCTTCAGGGCCACAAGGTGTCTAACAAATCTGCTAGTCATTTTAAAGATGAAAGAAGTAACATCCCCTACAGTTTGGTTTTGGCATAAATGTCTGATTTCATGGACCCGTTACCCTGATAAGTCATAAATGTGCACTGATTTAAATAACTGGTTTCAATTTCCAAGCATCCTTTCATGTTTTAAAAATCATCAGTACAATACACCATTTTTGCCAAATAACATCCTGAACTATTGAATTCAAGTCTGTTATTATAAAAAATTAACTATGACAAAAGCTATCTGAGAAAAAGAATTTTTTCTAAGATCCTAAACACTGTGAATATAAATACATATAGTTTAAAAAGCACAAAGAAAATGACAAGTCACAGTTCATCTTTAGTAGAATAATTTTCAACATATAGCAAAATTAAAATAGCAGTGCCATAAACTTCTAAAACCTAACTTTGTATAACTTCATGCTTCTTTAAAAAAAAGTTTCTACTTCAAAATCTCTATTACATCTTTTTGATTCATCTGGATATCAAATAAATATACCAAGTGCTGTACTGGATCCTGAGGATGCAGAGAACAGCATGCCATGCTTACCCTGAAGATGCCACCCCCTATCAAAAGAAGATGCCCATCCAACCAGTGCTCCTTCAATGGTCTGAGACTCCCATCATGGTTCTGCACTGTCCACCTTCTCTCTCCCTCAAGGGCATGTCCACAACCTTCTACTCTTCTGATCAATGAGTTACCCTAGAAGAGTTTCCCTGTTCTTAGAGGTTCACCTACTACCTATACACTTGGCAATCCCCAAATCTAAACCAGCCCCTCAACCTCTCTCACCAGCTTCTAACCCAAAACCTTTGAATGTTCCATAGGTTCTCATTCTCCACAGTAAAACCCAACACTGTCTCTCAGATGATATACTCATATGTGTTATCTATAAGAGACCCAATAATACTTCCTCTGCTCCTCCAGCTGCTGTAATCCATTATTTACCAAATCCAGTGGTTCCTATCTCCTACTACTTTGGAATCCAGCTCTTCCTTTCAGCAACCTTAGCTCAGTAATGTGAGGTGGACCCAGGGTTATACCCCACCCCCAGGGTCATTGCCCAGGGCCACTGGGGCCCCACCCAGTTGCATAACCACTACAAACAGGAGGTACCTCACTGCACTACCTCATGTCTAACCTTGCCACCCGGTGTAGACCACCACCCGGGCGGGGCAGGCCAGACATAGATCAGCATTGTCCAGATATAGATCAACATTGTCCTTATCCCCAAAATGTATAAAAATCCAACCAAATCATAACTGGATGCGACTTCACAGACCTCCATCTTGAGATCCCTGAACCTGGCCTGGGAGCTTTTAATTAAGGCCCTTTGACTGCTGCTTTGCCTGGACCAGGTCCTTTCTTACTGCACCTACCTTTCAAGTAATATTTGAGCAGGTCCATCTCCTTACCTCTTTGCAGGTCTCAACTTGGGCATCTGATAAGCAGACTGTCAAGGAACAGGGGAGTGTTTTAATCTCCCCAGGACTTTTGGATATTGGCTTTTTTTAATATCAAAATAAGATATTTTAACCCAAAATACTTGATGCATTTCTCAAATTTTCCAAAAGCTTATATATATTTTTATAACCTTATATGCCTTTGAAATATGTTCAACTTACTAAAGACCAAACTCATGCCATTATCATATCCCTATGTGCTTCATTTTCATCAGAACAGTCATAAAATATTGGTTATTTTCTTCTATTTGCACTTAAAGTGCTTTTCAAGAAAATTATTTTCTACATGTAGGTACATCCCAAACAGGGCTTTCAGGAAAGGCTTGTGAAAAACATTATGCCACTTCCAGTTATGTCAGAGAAGAACCAAATGAGTTTTAGATATTTAAACCTCATATTGCTCTATTCCTTAAAGACAAAGAATTTCTTTCCTAAGTAGATGAAAACACATTAAAAAATGTTTTACCTAATGCTAATTCCCAAAGCAATTTTACAGCAGTCCTTTAGGAAACTCCTAAGCAAAATACAAGTGCCTATTCTAAAAAACCACCTAAAAAATATTAAAAATGAATACATAAATTCCCTATTTTAGCTGTTCAAAAATATTATTTTTGGGCAACTACCAAGAATCAAATACAACGTAAACATTTTGCTATTTAGTCTTAAAAATTTATAGGGTAAATTATATTACCTATTGTTCCCATTTTATACGCTATCAATAGAAGGCAGGCCTAAAGAAGTTAAATAACTTGTTGGAAGACAACAGCCTGTTAAGTGGCAAAACCAAAGTTCAAATGAGGTCTCATTTTAAGTACACACTTTATATTTCCTTTCAAATATCAAAAGAAGTCTTTCTTCTTCAGAAAGAGTAAACATTTGGCCTTCTTAAAGACAATATTTAACTTGGGCTCAAGACAAAATGATGACCAAGGACCCAATGCGCAGTTAACAACTGATCTATGCTTAACTGTTTGTAAGTATACGGCCTGAACATTAAGGAAAATTCTATGTATTGCACTATAACTGTAACATTTTCACTGTAAATAAGATGCTATATCTTTTTTTTTTCAAGATAGGACTTAATTATGCATACGGAAATCAATAGAAACACAAGGTTACAACTGTGAACATTCTGACTGAATTTCTAAGGAATCCATCTGTCTGACAAAGTAAGTGATCATGCAAATACAACTTTGCACTTAAACACTGAAACAAGTAGTGTAGTAACTTCAAAAAAGCAACAACAATACATCACCAATTCCTATCACTTTCTGAATCTTAGTGAAGTTCACAGGCATTCTCTTCAGGCCCCAGGTCAGACCCACATCGGTCCTCAGGCATCCAGACTCAGAACACAGCCATCATACTTGACTTTCCCTGGTGCTTTATAACATTGAGATTTTTGTCAAATTGCAATGGAGGAAGGCGAGTATTAGAGTCTGGGAGAATACTAGGGTTCAAAGTTGAATTCAAGTCTGCAATGAAGAGTGAGATAAGTAAGTAGCACTTTCATAGGTAAAAAGTGAAAACCACCAGATGATTATTAACATCTTACAAATTACCCTAATGCACAGCAGCCTCAACCATTACCCACTAACATGCACCCCTCACCTTGAAGGAAAAAATGAAAAACTGGGAGACAAAAGCTGTACCCCACGCTCGAGTCCCTCATACCCAGTTTTTTTTTTTTATTTCTTCCCACTTTGTGCCCATTTTCTTCTGTACAGCTCTTCAAAAAAAATATCATGTTCTTCCTCCTGATATTCCTGGCTTTCGGTTTTCCCTTTTCTTTCTTCCAGTCTGTTCATCCACTCCCCTTCTGAGTAATTCAATTCTAAAGCTATTATGTGGGGCAAACAAGGTAGGCATCCTTGTGGGAGGATGAGGAGTGGGAGTCAAAGTCCAAATGGGACAAGAAGGGTACCTCTTGGATGGCATTCTGGTGTAGAGCATCAAAGCCCAGTTAGGATAAGGAGTGTGTCCCACAGAGTGTGGCTGGGGGAGGCAGCCTGGGATGGCGGAACCAGAGTGGGAGAAAGTGGTACTATTTGCCAGTAAGGTGCCGATGGCAGCAGTAAGAGAAAGCTTATTTAGAGGGAGATTGAGCAAATATACTAAGGATAATGGGAACCTTTCTCACCGTCAAAGTCAGAGATTCAAATACTGAAGAGGGCTAATGGATGATTAATTCTAGAATGAATCTTGCAGAATTAGTTAGAATTAGAGGTTTTACTGTGAATTCATAGATTTAAGTATAGAGACATATATTGAGATGTATAAAATAATGGTAAAAAGTGTGTGTGTACATGCAAATATATACACCGTGTATAAATCTTTATGTATGGGTGCGTGTGTGCACGCGTATGTATGTATGTTGTATTCCTTAAATGTGTCCACTAAGAAGGCAATGAACCCATTTAACCCCAATCTTGAAAAGAACCAGAGATCTTCAAAGAAATTACTGATTCAAAGTCCAGGGAACATAGAGTACAAATGATTATAAAATTTGTTATGTCAGAAAATACAGAAGTCTCAAAAATAATACAGATACATCAATACCAACTTGCAGGGGTTCCTACTAGGTTCTATATAAACACCAAAATAATAAAATAAATTGACAAAAATCTAATGAATAAGGAGCCATACATCCATATTGAAATACACAGAAAGTTTGGGGGAAAAAAGGATATTTACAGCTTTGAATTACCTCTCCATAAAACACCTATTCACTCCAAAGGAAAATTTACACCTTCACACTGAAGAAATTTGGCAGACACCACTTTAATGAACAGATCAAAATTATCAAAATCTTATGCCATCTACTAGGATGTCTAGGATGTCACAAGAAGATAAAAAGCATCACTTCTGTGATATTCTCCCAAAGATGCACAATCTGAATCTATTAATGAGGAAATGGCAGGCAAAGGACACTGGCAAAATAATTGACCTGTAATTTTCAACAGTAAGTCCAGGGCAGGCAGAGGATATGACCCAGACTGTGGAGACTGGAGAGACAGGATGACATGTTTTAAAGTGTATCTGATTTTTGCTCAGCATGATTATCTTTTGCTATTGAGATGAAAGCTACTACTTTGGGGACATTTTAATATTTGAACCCAAACTGCTTCCTGTGAAATATTTTACTGGACTATGGACATAAATTGCATTTTATGATCTGAAGGACATTATTGGTATAACAGGTAAAACCCAAGTGGGGCCTGAAGCTTGGATGGCAGGAAGCATCAACCTTAACTTCCTGTTTTGAACGGCTGTACCACAGCTGTGCAGGACATGTTCTTATTCATAGGAACTATGTACCAAAGAATTAAGGGATGACGAGGTGACATCCTGGCAACTTAATCTCTAATTCAGAAAAAATATCCTTTGTACTATATTTGCAACTTTTCCATAAGTTTGAAATAGACTCAACTTTTTAACGTATTTTCTTTTTTTTAATATAATAGATATTTATTTTTGTTATTCGTATCTTTTACATTATTATGTATTCCCCATAAGTTACCCACCACCTGTTCACCCATGGAGCCATCACCATAGTCCTCCGTGCTCCCCTCCTCCCCCCTCTTGAGCCCTCCCCCTCCCCTACTTCCCTGTTGAATGTTGCTTTCTTATTTGGCTCCCCTATATTCCTGTTATAAGTTAAACCATTCGATATTTTTCTCTTTCTTTCTGGCTTATTTCACTGATCATGATCCCCTCTAGCTCCATCCATGTTGCTGCGAATTGCATGTGTTTGTCTTTTTTGAATGCTGAATAGTATTCCATTGTGTATATGTACCACATCTTCTTGATCCAGTCATCTATTTTTGGGCATTTGGGTTGTTTCCATACCTTAGCTATTGTAAATAGTGCTGCAATAAACATGCGGGTGCATGTATCCTTTCGGATTAGTGTTTTTGTGTCTTTTGGGTATATTCCCAGTAGTGGTATTGCTGGGTCATATGGAAGTTCCATTTCTAGCAGTTTGAGGAAACGCCATACAGCTTTCCATAGTGGTTGGATCGATTTGCATTCCCACCAGCAGTGTAGTAGAGTTCCTTTTACTCCACATCCTAGCCAACATTTGTTGTTGCCTGTTTTATTAATGTGAGCCATCCTCACAGGTGTGAGGTGGTATCTCATTGTGGTTTTAATTTGCATTTCCCTGATTATAAGTGATGTTGAACATTTCTTCATGTACCTGTTGGCCATTTGCTTTTCTTCTTTGGAGAAGTGTCTTGTTAGCTCTTCTCCTCATTTTTTGACTGGATTGTTGACTTTGTTTTTTTTGAGTTGTGTGAGCTCTTTGTAGATTTTTGTTATCAGTCCTTTATCGGCTGTGCTGTGTGCAAAGATCTTCTCCCAATTAGTAGGGTGTCTGTTTGTTTTAATTATTGTCTCTTTAGCTGTACAGAAGCTTTTTAGTTTGATGAAGTCCCAGCTGTTTATCTTTTCTTTTACTTCCTTCGCTATGGGGGAAGTGGTTTTAAAGATTTTGCTGAGATGTATGTCATGTAGGGTTTTGCCTATTTTTTCTTCTATAAACTTTATGGTTTGAGGTCTTATCTCCAGATCTTTTATCCATTTTGAGTTGGTTTTTGTGCATGGTGTGAGATAGTGATCTAGCTTCATTTTTTTGCATGTAGCAGTCCAGTTCTCCCAACACCATTTATTGAACAAACCAATCTTGTTCCATTGCATATTCTTTGCTCCTTTGTCGAAGATTAGTTGTCCATAAATATGTGGTTTTATTTCTGGGTTTTCTATTCGGTTCCATTGGTCCGTGTGTCTGTTTTTGCTCCAGTACCAAGCTGTTTTAATTATTATGGCTTTGTAGTAAAGTTTGAAGTCAGGGAGTGTAATCCCTCCATTCATCTTCTTT
>PVIJ01011970.1:0-52039 GCA_004024925.1 Scalopus aquaticus
GGGGGGGAGGGAGAAGGGAGGCGGAGGGAGGGAAGGAAAAGGGCACAAAATGGAATAGAAAAGAACACAAGGGACCATGGAGATGGATCATGGGTGAATTGGTGGTGGGCTACCCAAGGGGAATACAAAATGTAAAAGACATAAATAACAATAAAAACATATATTTAAAAAAATTAGCCTTGACTTTTCTTGTTTACTTTAGTTCTCTTGCTGTCTCCCTTCATTTGTAAAATGGGGATGATACCTGACACTAATATAATGGAGAGGATGAAGGAATAGATTGGCATTTGAAAAATACTTGGAACAAATGTGCTTGAATAGCTGTCCATAAACATTAACTGACATGGGCAATTTAGGAGAAACCTGAATTTTTCTGACCCCAAGAAAACATTTTCTAGAAAATATAGAAGATGGAGGAAAAGCTATTGATTGTATACTTGAATTTAATGTTGGTAGGATGAACAATCCACATAATCCTTTACCAATCTGATTTTACAAATGGCAACTTAGATTATAAAATACAAGATTAAATGTGGAAGAACTATGAAAAACAGAAAGAAGAGGGGAAATTTGGAGATTTTTAATGAAGTATGTGTATATTTTTTCACTCCAATGAAATCTATTTTCCTGTAGTTCTATAATAGTATTCATCTTTTGTAATTTATTCTACCAAATAGCTTTAGAAAATTCACCAGGTGTAAGACAATGCATATGCTTTGGACCTCAGGGAGTAGAAAGTGAGAAAAGAGTTACAAATAGAATGGTATGTATTATTAATGAATCACCCTGAGGCTGTCCTTCAAGACTGCTTGGAAATGCCTATGGGTTTAGGAGACACTAATCTCAAAAAAATCATAAAGATAAAAATCCACTCTTTGTGATATGTTCTGAGTAATGATCTCACAGAGTGACCTTTTCTCTTTCCCCTTTCACTCTTCTCTGGGCAGCTAAGGCTCATGTTGATTGAATCTCACTCTCCCACTCAGGAGTTTCTAATCAGCATTCTATTATGGTGGAAATCAGTTTACATTTCTGTCTTTCAGGCTGAATCAAATGTCACTGTGTTGTTCAGATTTAGGATTCATATTAATATCAGTAAATAAATATGTTTGATATACTTCTATGCATTTGGTGAGTTGTCTGAGTTTAAAAAGCTGGAATTCTCCACTGTTTTTAAGTTACATTGATATTATTCACGTTTAGGTGAAAAACACAAACCAGAACATCACAAACTTCAAGGTTTATAAACTTACAAAATTCAAAGTCTATGGAATTACATTATTAGTATTCATTACATAGGTGAGATACAAAATGATAATAAGGACAGTACTTTATTTTAGTAAACATACTATTTTTAACTTATAGATTTGCAACTTATAGTTTTACTTTTATTATTTTGATTGAGTCTCATAAAAAGCTTGTAAGAGAGAGCATATTATTCTGCTTTATAGAGGAGAAAACCAAGCCTCAGAAGACTCACAGTGGAGATGAAAAGGCTACTGTGTCACGTTATCAGTGATCTAATCCCTCACTTGATACCAATGGATTTTCAACAATTTTCATCAGAAATGGAACACCCATTTTCTTAATTTTTTTTCCACTTAGCAATCCAAAGTAAAATACTTCCAATCAGTATTGTAAAAAGCTGTTTTGATACAATTTAGAAATAGGTAATCAATTTTTCCCAAATACTAAATATTTTGATTAAAGCAAAACTTCAATATTTTGCTATTATCACAATGCAAAGTGTGATATTTTTATTTCTTACAAGTACCAACTTCTTCAGCTCTATTAAGTCTTCTTAACATCTTTTAACTTACTGACACCAAAATATAGGGAATTAAAGATATCATTTAAAAAAGATATATGTATACATACATCCATACACACACACACACACACACACACACACAGATCCAATTACACACTACCTATAAGAGATGGGCAGACTTTATATATAAAGGTATAGGTTAAGAGTATTGGATGGAAAATAACATACCATCTAAAATCATCCTGAGGAGCAAGAGTTTAATTAGAGATAAAGAGAGACATTTATAATGCTGAATGTGGTGATTTACCATGGCAATTATAAATAAGTGTTTAGCTTAATAACACCCTTAAAATACATGAAGCAAAAAAAGAAAATCAAAGGGAGACATAGATGGTTCCACTTTATAAAGAGTGACAGATATTTAGCTTAGTCATCCACAGAACTTTTGGTCAGAAATTTAATGAAAACAGATGATCTGAAAAAAATATCAAGGACCTTGACCCTATGGATCTATATCATATATAAACATTAAACCTAGCATTCAGGATCTTTGGCTAAAGAAGTAAGATAGTAAAAGATTATAAACAATAGTGCAAATATTAGTCAATAAAGTTCTATGCCTGCACTAGGTAAATGTTGTTTGATTTTATTTTAAATTAAGCAACATTATTGTTCAAAATGGTCTTGAATTTTTAGTCCTGAAGCAGGCCACAGTGCCTGGTGTATATATAGTGAATTATTATGCCTAATAAACAAAATGATATTTAGAAGTTCTGGTCTCTCATCATAGTTCTGGTCTCTCATTATCTGTCAATTATAAACCAAATGGTATTTTTATAGTCTAAAACATAGCCATGATACCCGAAGTTATGGTTGACTCTATGTTTAAATGGGTTATAACATTCTTTAGTCATTTTTAACTGCCATACAGTCCTTAAAACATTTAATTTCATTTTGTCTATTATATATAATATCTTGACAACTTTGTGTTCCTAAAGCTTAGGAATTTTATTTTAAACACATCATAATAAAGATTCTATGAAAACTAATTTACCTATTTTAATGTTCAGTAGATTAAATAGAACATTAAGTTGGTGGTTTTTTGGCAAAGTTTAAAGTGAGCTTGAAGGAATTCTTCATCTTTATAAATGATGGAACTTATGTCTAACTTACACTCTGACTCAACAGGAAACAAGTGCTGAAAAAAACCCATTTATTTGCATAACTCAGCTCGTAGAATGTAAATACCTATGTGTGTGTGTGTGTGTGTGTGTGTGTGTATGAGAGAGAGTAATTTCTCTTTGCAGGTAAGTTTTAAAGTGCACACTCAGGATTATCTATTGATGGCATTTTACCTTAAACAGTTTTCCTAGCTCTTTAAAATATACCTTACACAAGTAAATTTCTATTTTTCTTTTTGGTGATTTCCTTTTGGAGAGATTTGCCATTGGTTATCTCCCAATCTTGTTAACTTTTCTAGACTTGGAGACTCGAGGAGAGTTTCTTTGTAATGAAGAGCGTCATTATCAAAAAGACATCATGGAACAAAGTGGTTTTCTTTCATGACTTCATTCTGAGTTTGCACCACATCCTCACGGTGGGGGAGTCACAGGAGTCTCTCCCTCTGGTGCATGGCATCAAGATGAAGTGTCAGAAATGGTATGTACTGAATAATGGATAATGAACATCCCCTGACATAGGTTTGATGGCCATAAAATATGAGTTTTGTGATGGCCTTAACATTCAAACACAGGGACTGACTGAGAAAACATTATTTCCAAATGCCAAGCTAGCTAAAATTGTGGAGATTTTTAGTAGGTGCCTCTCTTATTAGTGTTTGAAGCAATTATAGAGAGAATGGGTCAGTGCAATTTTCCTCCTATGCTGGGAAAATCTTTTCTTGCTACTGCATTTTAGCTATTCAAATTCAAATCAGGCTTCTCATCACACATGTTGTGTTTGCGAGAGACACTGTGAATCAGTAGCACCCTTCCGACCCAATTAAACTGTGTTTCCCATGAAAGGGTCAATGCAGGTCATCGGAAATAATAGGTTGTTAAATCAACAGGTAGAATGAAATTGCTTTTTGATTTCTGAGAATTGTTTAAATTATTGGCAGATTATATAATAACATATATTCCTTTTATTTCCCTCTGATGTAATCATACATTATGGAAAATCAGACATTTTACATATGTTAGCTCTCTCAATAATGAACAAATATTCAATGAATTCAGAAATAATGCAATTGAATTATTGTATTCCACAAAGTCAGATTGAGTAAAATAGGAGAACTCAGATTGGGGAGGGAACAGAAATATACACAAAGAGGAATTTGATAACTCTAAATTACTGGTTTGAATGAAAATCCCTTTTTTCCCCTTGTTTTATTGTCACACTGACATAGTCACAAAGCTTTATCCATGAATGTTAAAGGTAAGGGTAATATGACAAGATAATTGACAGAAATATAAAGAAAAATTGACAATATTTCTCAGGAAAAAAACAGATGACAAAATGTATTGATTTTCTTTTTATAAGAATTATTAAAGCAAATATCCCAATCAAAGAAATGGGCAGAAGAGCTAACCAGATGCTTCTCTAAAGAAAACTATAAATGCCCAATAGGCACATGAAAAAGTCCTCACTATTACTTATCATCAGGGAAATGCAAATCAAAACCACAATGAGATGGCACCTCACACCTGTGAGAATGGCCCATAACGAAAAGACCAGAAACAAGAGTTGGTGAGGGGAGAAAAAGGAACACTTGTTCACTATTGGTGGGAATGTAGACTGATCCAAGCCCTATGAAGACAGAATGGAGGTTTCTCAAACTATTAAAAATACATCTATTTTACAAGCCACCAGTTTGATTCCTGGGTATTTCCCCCCAAAATACAAAGACATTCATTTCGAGGAATATACACAAGGCTATGTCCACTGCAGCACAATAAACCATAGTCAAGTTGTTGAAACAACCTAAGCTTCCTAGGACACAAGAGTGGGTTAGAAAAATGGAATACTATTCACCTATGAAAAAGATAAACTTGACACATGTGACAGCATGGATAGAACTGGAGGGGATAATGCTAAGTGAAATAAGTCAGAAAGATAAAGACAAGTATTGGATGGCTCCACTTATGTGGAATATTAAGAAACAAAGCAAAGGTCAGACAAAATCAAACCAATAATAAAGCATAGCTATCTGACTGTGGAACTGAGAATGCAAGAGGTGGAGAAGGGAAACAGTGGAGAGAGGGCACAATGAACTATTGTGGAGGAAAAGGGGTGCCTTGGTGGTGAGTGTGGTGTGCTGACATGTGCCCGAGGAAGTGGGATCCTATGCCTCTGTATCACACACAGTATTGTAAGTCAGTACCTCAATTTAAAATACATGAAAATAAATTTCAAAATTATAAAAGAAAATAATTGTTAAGAGTAGAAGTTTTCATTGAGCAATGGAAAAAGAAAAATGATCCAAGGTACCTTCTGTATACTTATGACACATAAGCAAAGTTATATACCAGGGTATCCACCACTGCATATTGTTCTAGATATAACTCCCCAAATTCAAAATTCAGAGAGGAAAAATAGGTGTTAATGTGTATGATTATATGTGTATAATAGACTGAAAAAAAATAACTATTTCAAGTATACTACAAACTGAAAATTCCAAAAAAACTATTTTTGTATATCTATTGATATGATCATTTGTTTTTTATTCTGTCTTTAAGTTGAATTGATTTACAAACATTGGACCATTCTTTCATCCCTAGAATAAATCCTGCTTGGTCCTGACACGATCATTTTGATATACTGTTGAATTTGGTTTGCTAAGATTTTTTAAAGGATTTTGCATCTATTTTCATCTGCACTATTGGTCTATAGTTTTTTCTCTTTGAGACATACTTATTTGATTTTGGTATCAGGGCAAAGTTTGGCAGTGCCCCTCCTCTTCAATTATTTTTGGAGAGTTTGAGAAGGGTAGGCACTGGGTCTTCTTTGAAAGAAAACAGTTTAAGATAAATCATTCCATTCTCTTATTAATAGAATGAAATTACAGCTACTCACCTAACCTCTCAATGGAATAGTAGCGTTGCTTACTGTCCACACGCACTGTCTCTGCATAAGGGCTCCCAACGCCGTAGCCAATTATGTAACCTCGAACCACAATATTTGGGTTCAAAGGAGGAGTCCAGCTCATGATGATGCAGTTGGTCTGGGGCCTCACATGAAGGGAACTTGGCTGGTCAGGGACTTGAGACTCTAGAATTCAAAGAGAGTTATCGTCAGCATGACTTAGGACAGAATCTGTGGCATAGTAAAACTTCCCATTAAACAAGGTTTCAAATCATATTCCATCGACTTTCAAATGACTCCAAATATCACTCATCCAAATTCTTCCGTTTCAGAACGTGATATACATTCCATATTTGATTTAAATTTCACAGAATAGCTTAAACACAAGAGGGCACTGAATTCCTTCCATAGGTACTAAAGCATCACACATTAATCTACTAGTGTCTTCCTTCGGCTAGTTTTTTTCATAAAAATTCTCATTAGGTATCACTGATACAGGGTAAAATCAAGGCAGATATAAGAACAGAAAGAGCAATGGACTGTCAAAAATCTTGCCCAAGGATTCTTTTCTCTGATATAACTAGTAATAATAGTAACAACAATAACAGTCTACAGTATTCCTTTAAGAAATTGTCAGGAGAAAGAGTTTAGGGCCACAGTTTTCTCAGCACAACTAGGGTAATACTAGACCCATGATTTACTATATCTGTGAAAACTGCATTCATTTTTAATAGAAAGAAGAGAGTGGCCCGGATTAAAGCCACACAGGCTCGGGAGTATTCAAATTTGTTAAATATCAAACTGTCAACTTACTAGCTGTGTGTCCTCATAAATTTATTTATCTTCTCTAAGTCTATCTCCTAATTCAACTGGCATTCCAAATATTGACTATTAAAAAGGGAGCTCTGGAAATAAGAGTTCGCATTCGTATTACTTCTCACTAGCTGAGACCTTAAGATTTTATCATTCTAGCCTCAGTTTCCTGATGTGCAGAATGAGGGTAAGGACAGTAAGATTTAAAGAGAGAAGGCATAAAACACTCGCATTGTTTATAACATGGAAGTTCCCAATTGATGTTAGCTGTTAGGGAGAGAATGCATATGGCACCTTGACATACATGTTCTTTTAAAGATAATGCGTGTTGAGAATAAAATGACACTGTGATATATCAGTATTCAACCTTATGATCCCATCCCATCCCTAAAGAAAAGATAAATTTTACAGACATGGATCATTATTCAACTAATAAATATTTATAGCATCTAACTATGTTTGGGGTATGTGCTAAGTGCCTATGATGACTAGGATACTGGAGAAAATGAATATGGCAACAGAAAACTCTTGGAGTTCAGAGTTTAATAGGGAAGACAGACAAGCAAAAAGGCAGCTACAGTGTATTCTGAAAAATATTTTGATAGAGTCAATACAGGCACAAATCGACCATTTTGAAAAATTAAGTGTGTGTTCTGGGAATAAATCCAAGAATGAACACACCCATCTAAGCTTTCATAGTTCATTAAGTGCTTAGCGTTGTGCCTGCCAATTAATAGATATTCAAAAATATTAGAGATTTGAAACTTATTCAAACATTTTATGTTCATTATTTCTTTCCTAACTGAAAATCTCAAAAGGAAACCTATGTTAAATTATGAAAGATGCCTAAAATTTGATGCCTAAACTTGGTATTACAATACATTTTTCCCCTGGTTGTACTGGCATAGGGGATGCTATCTCCATCATCAACTCTATCCATCTTTGACATGCACATTGATATATATATATATATATCATATATATATATATATATATAGTTAGATAGATAGATATAGATATAGAGATAGAGATATAGATAGATACATATATAGATACATAGATAGATATATTGAAAAATGACTTTTATTAAAGATGTGTAAGTAGTTGCCATACTACCAGCTTTTAAAAGATGTTACATTCTAAAGCATTTTCTAAAGATGCTTTTATTCTTCAAGATGCCCATTCATCGGCACAAAGGGGCATGCTATTATTTGCCTTCTCTGAAAATCTCCAAGTCTCATAAAAAACTATCTCAAAGATGGATATAAACTAAAACAACAGAAATACAGTATTTGTAAGGATTTCCTCCTAGCATCACTGAGTAAATAAAGAAGAGGAAAGAGATAAATTTATACTTTTCAACCTCATTGCACGGGGCTCTCACATCCTTGAAATGGGAAGGGCTCTACAATGAATTCTGTTCAACAGGTGTGAAGATTTGGCAATAATTTTTGAAAGAGCAAGATAATCTGCCTGATCTTCTATTTAGAAAATGAACTAAATACTATTTGGATTTTCTGCATGTATGACTTTTAAAAACAATCTGAAAGTCTAATGAATTGGATGACAATATTCAACATCTTAGAGAATAAAATGAAAAGAAAATGATTTAAAATGTTTTTTTCAGAACAATAACCATTTCTCCATCTTTTCATGCAGTCATGTGGGAGCTTCCCTACATGCTAGTTACTACCCACAGAACGACATTCATCTGAGCTTTAAGGCAACAGTAGTAAGGGTGGCACAAATCAGTTCTGATGAAGATGCGTCTTTATTCCTCACTGCATAAAAGTAATTTTAATCTTATATACAAATCTCAAAATACTCTTTTAGTATTATAAACAACAAAGGTATTAATACTTAAGGAAACATACTGCCTCCCATGTAATATTTAATGGGCTTTCACGATCACAGGCCTGGAAAGAAAGGGGCCTATCAAGGTAGGATTAGACTTACGACATTCATAATATATGTCCTCGTCATAAAGATAACTATGTTGAAGAGTCTTCCTAATCTGGAATAGTCCATTTGTAGCAACCCACTTGCTTCTTAATATAAAGAAAGAAATGACAGTTTTCATTTAGGATGTGTGAGTTTTCTGTAACACAGATGACCTTAGGATTATGAAAGTGGTTACTTTAGAAATGAACTATTAAACATCAATTTAGAAAATTTTCTGTAGAAGGAAGTGATATGGTACTCTTTGTTTGCAGGCTGAAACTGAAATTCACTATTCGGAAGTACATGAAAGATTTAACAAGTACCTCTAGGACACTGATTGCACTTATAAAGCGCAGAGAAGTATTAAGGTAATTATTAAGATAATTTGAAACCCAAGAACACATTTTGCCTGAAATATCCAAATTAATGAGGCCTAAAATTTCAACTGGAGTCTGAATTATCAAGATAACTAGGTTAACTGCCATTCTTGATTATACTATGGAATTGTGGTTCCTGTCTTGGTTTAATTTGGTTCCAAAGAATATTATTATTATTTGAGTGATGATTACAGATTTCTGCTAATCAGTAAGGTTATATACAGCACGCTTAGGCACTAGGAGAGGCATCAGATTAATTCCTGGGATATTTCAACAATTACGGTGCATCCCTTATGTGCCAGTCATAAAACCAGGCATTGGGGATATAGTTTTGGAGGACAAAACAGAAAAAAAAAATAATAAACCAACTAGGAAACCATGAGGTCTTGGCTAGTGATATGCTGATGAGACAGTAACTAATTTACTAACGAAGTCATCCCTGGCAGAGTCTAAGGGGAATGAAAACAGAGCCACTGAAGTAAGGATCAGGGTGGAAAGCTTTAGAGACCAAGAAAATAACTAATGCAAATGCCCCGGAGCAAGAATGAGCTTGTATTTGAAGAAATCAAAAAAGGTCATTGTTCTTAGAGCATAAAAGGTGAGAAGGAATATGAAGATTAAAAAGGGAGTCATCCAGTAGTAATGTAAGATGGTAGAGTTGTGATGGAGCATGATGCTTCCAGAAAAAATTAAAAAACAGAATTACCATATGATCTAACAATTCCACTTATGGGCATATTCCCCAAAGGACTAACAGGAGACTCAAACAGCTATTTATATACCTGTGTTCACGGCAATGTTAGTTACAGTGGCCAGAAGTAGAAGACACCCAAGTGTCCATCAGTAAATGAATAGATAAACAAACCATGGCATATTCATACAATGGAATGTTTTTCAGCTTTAAAAAGGAAAGGGAATTCTGACATATGCTACACATGGGTAAGTCTCAAGGACTAAATAAGTTTGTCACAAAAGGATCAAAAATTTTTGATTCCACTTACATGAAATACCCAGGGTAGTGAAATTCAGGAACAAAGTAGAACGGCAATTATCTGAGGCAGGGGGGAGAAGGCGGTGGGGAGCTATTTTGTGACAGATTCAGAGTTGTAACTTTGCAAGATAAAAAGTATTTTGAAGTGATATGACAGTGTGAATGTACTTCATGCCACAGAACTGCATCTTTTAAAATAATATGGTGAATTTTATGGGATTTGTATATTAAAACAATTTCTAAAAATTGATAGACTGAAAATACTTTTGCATTTGTCTTGTTGGACATTGGGGAGAAGAAGTGTCCATCTTTGGGACATTTGGAAAGTACAGATTGGATGGAACTATAGATTGGATTCGGGTTATGTGGGAAAGAAGAAACCCAGTGACAATTCAATGTTTGGCTTGGGCAACTGGTGAACAACATACTGAAATGCGGAAAAATAAACAGTTCTTGGATCATATTAAATGTGAGATGCCTACTTGTCACATCTATGGATTAGTCAGGGAAGTTAGTGGGGAAACACATTTGGGGTTTCGGTGAAAGGCCATGAATAGATAAAAAGATGTGAAAGCCATCAGGATATAGAGGGTATTTAAAATAAATTTCTCTGAGTAATGGTGCATTCATACTAGTAAGACATAGTACAGAAAAAGACCCACAGAGATGTTACTGCTGAGCTCAAAACCCCCTCAAGTCTTCCCTCCCCACATTGGAAGGTGAGTTCTTTATGCTGACCTAAAAGGTTACATATGATCTACTCTTCCCCACCGTGAGCTCTGTTTTCTTCTCCTACCATATTCCCTTTAGCATGTCCTGACCTAGGCATTTGCATTAGCTGTACCCTCTGCCTGGGAAGTTCCCCTCAGAAATGCCTTCCTCCCTTATCTCCTTCAATTTTGTTTTTTTAACTTAATTTTAAGTTTTAGCCTTCCATGGCCACCATATTTAAATTTGGGATCTTTCCCTAATCTATAATCTCCTCTTAATTTTTTCCCATAGGATTTATAGCCACTTACTGTGCTACCTTTTTAATGTGACTGTTTCATCATCATTATTTTTGTTTCATCTCCTTCCATAAATTGTCTATAGTTTCAGTAACCTAGAACCGCTTTTGGCACAAAATGCTCAACATTATGAGTACAAAGTTTTCATTTCTTAGATGGCTGAATACAAGTGGTGTTATGTATAACTGTCATTAAATAGAAAATTACTACAGTTGTATATAATATGGTGCTACAAAATCAACGCACAATAGTCAGTAGCATTCCTCTATGCAAACACCCAATCTGAAGAAGAAGAAATTAAGAGATCCATCCCCTTCAAATAGAAACCAAAAAAACCAAATATTTGGGAATAAATCTAACAAAAGACATAAAGGACTTAGACAAAGAAAACTACAAAACTCTGTTGAAAGAAATACAAAAAGACACAAGAAGATGGAAGGGCATCCATTGCTCATGAATTGGAAGGATTAACATTATCAAAATGGCAATCCTACCAAAAGCAATTTACAGAGTCAATGCTATTCCAATAAAAATCTCAATGACATTCTTCAAAGAAATAGATCGACTACTGATGAAATTCATATGGAACCACAAAAAACCTCGCATAGCTAAAGCCCTCCTAACTAAAAAGAAAGAAAATGGAGGAATTTCACTCCCTGATTTCAAACTATACTACAAAGCCATAATAATTAAAACAACATGGTACTGGAACAAAAGCAGACAGAAAGACCAATGGAACTGAATAGAATACCCAGAATTAAAGCCGCATATCTATGAACAACTAATATTTGACAAAGGAGCAAATAAAATGCAATGGAACAAGGACAGTCTATTCAATAAATGGTGCTGGGAAAACTGGACAGCCACATGCAAAAAAATGAAGCTAGACTACTACCTCACACCCTGCACAAAAGCCAACTCAAAATGGATAAAAGACCTGGACGTAAGACCTGAAACCATAAAATTTACAGAAGAAAAAATAGGCAACACTCTGCAAGACATACATCTCAGCAAAATCTTGAAAGACACATCCCCCAAAGCGAAGGAAATGAAGGACAAGATAAACAGATGGGATTACATCAAAATAAAAAGCTTCTGTACAGCAAAAGAGACATTAACCAAAACTAACAGACACACTACCAACTGGGAAAAGATCTTTGCACACAATACGTCCAATAAAGGACTGATAATAAATATTTACAAGGAACTCACACAACGCTAGAAAAACAAAGCCAATAATCCAGTCAAAAAATGGGTAGAAGAGCTCAAAAGGCACTTCTCCAAAGAAGAAAAGCAAATGGCCAACAGCTACATGAAAAAATGTTCAACATCACTTACAATCAAGGAAATGCAAATCAAAACCACAATGAGATACCACCTCACACCTGTGAGGATGGCACACATTAAAAATACAGGCAACAACAAATGCTGGAAAGGATGTGGAGAAAAAGGAACTCTTCTACACTGCTGGTGGGAATGCAAACTGTTCCAACCACTATGGAAAGCTGTATGGCAATTCCTCAAACTGCTTAACATGGAGCTTCCATATGACCCAGCAATCCCACTTTTGGGAATCTACCCAAAAGACACAAAAACACTAATCCAAAAGGATACATGCACCCGTATGTTCATTACGGCACTGTTCACAATAGCAAAGGTATGGAAGCAACCCAGATGTCCAAAAATAGATGATTGGATCAAGAAGATGTGGTACATATACACAATGGAATACTATTCAGCATTCAAAGAAGATAAACACATGAAATTTACAGTGACATGGATGGAATTAGAGGGGATCATACTCAGTGAAATAAGCCAGAAAGAAAAAGAAAAATATTGAATGGTTTCACTTATAACAGGACTATAAGGAAACAAAATAGGAGAGGGACACTCAGCGTGTGGGGGTGGGGAGAGGGGAGGATGAGGGCACAAAACGGAGTAGAAAAGAACACAAGGGACCACAGACATGGATCATGGATGAATTGGTGGTGGGCTACCCAAGGGGAATACAAAATGTAAAAGACATAAATAACAATAAAAATATATTTAAAACAATATAGTCTATAAGATAAAAATTTTAAGAAAAAATGGGGTAGCAAGGGAAAAAAAAAAAGATGAAAATACAGTACTCTCTGTGGCCAGCAAGAACGGTCTCTGCTGGCTCCTGTTAATGAAAGGATGGCTGCGTATAAGGCCCGCTGTGGGTGGCATTGCTAAGTAGTGCCGGGTAATTGCTACTTCTGACAAATACTCACATAGCTGTTCTCTATTCAGTGTGTTGCTTTTTATGGGTCATTTTGCTAGAGTTTTGTTCCAGTCCTTAATACTCTATACTTCTTTACAAAAACTTACAAAAGGCAATAGCTATACCCACTCTCTCTCTCTTTCTAGACAGATCTGATACATTGATGTGTTAGTTTCTCTTGGAAGAGTGTATCCTCACCAGTGGACAACCTCTTACTTGATGAACTCTATAAACATTGAAAGTTATTTACTGAAGTCATTCTACTCACCATTGAAATCCACTTTTTTTTTTTTTTTTACAAATCTACCATTGTCTTAGTATTAACTTTTCAGTATTTTTAAAAAAATTACATGCAACAAAGTTGGTGCAGAAGTGTATGTATAGTTCTATGTTTTTGGTCAAGAATATAGATCCACGTATTCACCACTCCTGTCATGACTTAGGAAGTGTCATCACCCTGAAAATCTCTCAAGCATTTCCCCTTTGCAGCCATCCTTCAATATTAACTCAAATAACAAATTTTAGCATTTCATTTCTCTATGAATATGTCCTCTTTCTGTTATTTTTAGCATTATATTTTTTTGTTCTTTCTCCTCATAATAATAAGGTCTAAAATTTATGTAGACATATTAGGCATAAGCATGACACTCAACATTTAATACATATTTTATCTATTAATATTTCACATAGTTTGTGCCTGTAGTTTTCTACAAATTTTACGTTATTTATCTCAGATTCACTGTATGAAGATTTAAAAATATAACTGTATTTTACCTTCGTTTACCTTTAAGATAGGTTTTCCTTTCATTTTAATTGCTTTATGACAATGAATCTGAATATACCATTGGTTTACTTTATTTTTAGCTATTTTGGTGTCTTTAGTGTTAATTTCACTCTATTTATGCTCCTGAAATTGAAAATGAATGTAGATAGAAATAGAGACTGGGGAGTAAGGAACAGTGGAAGATATGATAAAAGGCACAATGTTTCAGTGATGAGTCAATCCGGAGGATATGAGGAACAGCATTAGGATGACAGTGAACAGCACTGCACTTCATACTTGGAAAACTGCTGAGACAGTAGATCTTAAATGTTCACACATACACAAAAAGAGGTAATTAGGTTGAGGTGACAGATGTGTACCTAGCCTTATCGTGGTAATCATCATGTTATACACCTTGCATACCTTAAATTTATACGACAGAGCAATAGCTTGCTAATTACATCTTAATATTTTAAGGGAAAAAAAGGAAAAAGGTAGGCAAAACTAGAAAGAAAAAAGGATGTAGAAATTCCAGGGGAACAGCACTCTAAAAAGGGGGTTTTGATAAACTCAACCCTTTAGTACCAAAATAGTGAATTCTAATTCTGAAAATGCATCTACTAGGTCAGAGTTCATTTAGCTGGCAGACCTGGTGTGGTGAGGGGGTGTTTTGTGTCCTCCTGTTCAAGGTAGAGTATTGGAAAGGAGTTGGATACTTGTTAGGGACTCACACATACTCCGTCGAGGAGCACAGCTGCATTTCTGTCATCCTACAGTCCACTGGGTCTATTGCCTGTTTCAAAGACTAGGTAAGGTCTGGCACCTCAGGGAAGAAGCCTTTTAACAAGTTTCCCCCAACTCAAAAGCAGGAGAGAAGGGAAGTTCCAATTAGTTCTGCAATCTGGAGGCGTGACAGGAGCCAGGTGTGCATAATGAAGAGGGACCCTTCCCCACCTGGAAAGAAAGAACCTTCAAAGCCCTCCTGCCTCAGCTCCGCTTTCCGTCCACCCTGCTTTCAGTTGCGTCCTTTTGCTTCCTAACCAACTCAGCTGCTGACTTTACTCAAAAGACACAAAGGACCCACGGGTATAGAGGTCCTTGACATACTCAGGCCCAGCAAGTGACCTGCTATCTTCCTGAAGAGTTAGTCAATGGGACCAGGTCCTAGAGCCTCTGAACCTTTACACACTGCTCATGGCTCACACCGAAGAAAAGAAGGGGGAGAAAGAAAGATACTTCTTAGGGGAAAGTCACTTAATGCTTTGCTCCAAGTTTGAGCTCAACAAAAAAATCTAGATTATTTTCTTCTATGGTTCTTTACAGAAACCATCGAATGCCAGCTCCAGATTACCAATAAGGCAAAAGATAGGATGAAACCAAACCCCAACCTGGTGCGATGTTGGACAGACATAGACACGACCTCTAGCTGTTGAGCTCTTCATGTAACAAAGCACCAGAAAGTCAATATTCCTGTCTAGGGAGGACGCGGGTGTATCACAGTGAACACAGGAATAAAACATAACGAGGTCCAATTTTATTTACAAGCTTGTGAGAGTGGGAAAATCTAAGCTTGACAGTGGTGAAACTCTTGAAGAGGCATTTTTAAAAGCAGTTGCAGAATTAGATCTGGGAGAGCGGACCTCTCAATTTAGATTTCAGGGAACCCCAACTTCAAATATCATAAAACCTCACTAGAACTGTTTGTCTTTCTGCCATGATGCATTTTCTCAGCTCCTTAATACTGAATAATCTTCAGATTTTGGTCAAATGGTAACCCTAATCTGTCGGGGCCTGGGTGCCAGCATTATTTTACTTGATTTCTCAGATATACCAAGAAATGTCTCTATTCTCTGTGTTCTGTTACGTTGATCTACATTTTAATTTTTATACCAGGCAGTACTATATTGATTTTAAATCAGGCTTTATAGAAAATGTTAATGTTTATTCTACTTTCTAAAAATTTCTTGGAATTCTTTTACATTTACCCTTCTGTGATGAAGTTTATTCTGACTGGAATTGTATTAAATTAACCTTTAAGTTGTAAAGAACTAACATTTATACGATGGTAAGGGTTTGCATACAGAAACACTTATCTTTTATATGTTTCTGTTATTTCATGTCTTTTAATAAAAAGTTAATTTGTTCATTTCTTTATAGCCTATTGAATTTAATCCTAGATACTATTCTTTAGGTTGATATGAATACATTTCTTATATTTTTAATATTTAATTATTGCAAGTATAAGAAAAAGCTGCTTTTGCATGTGTGTGTGTGGGGTGTGTGTGTGTGTGTATTTCCATACCACATTAAATTTCTTTATAGTTCTAGTAGGTTTTTAGTATAATTTCCTGGAATTTTTCAAATACACAATCACAACATGTATGTAAATTGTTTTCCTTCTACAAAACAATGATTTTTTGTGGGGGTACCAAACCCTTAAAACCCTGCTGAATAGCAGAAATTGTAGTGGGAAGCTTCTCTGGTTTATTTGA
Organism: Scalopus aquaticus; assembly: GCA_004024925.1. Classification (NCBI taxonomy): domain Eukaryota; kingdom Metazoa; phylum Chordata; class Mammalia; order Eulipotyphla; family Talpidae; genus Scalopus; species Scalopus aquaticus. Next base: position 16,484 of record PVIJ01011970.1, read on the forward strand.
TTCTTAAAGACAATGTGTTTAGTATTTTATGACAGCATAATGTTTGCTCTTAGTTTCTTACAAAACATTATTTTTAGAGCTTCCATATATTCCCTTATCAGCATGAGTTTTAAATAATGTTTATTTAAAGAAATGCCTTCTTGCATCTATTGACATGACTGTATGACAACAATCCTTTAACATTTATCAGAATTCGATGGTGGGCTTTAAAAATGTAATGAATGTAGGTTCTGCTTTTATGTCAGGAGGGAATACATTTATTTTCTTAGTAAGGTTTTATCATCATGAAAAAGAAGTAACTTCATAATAAATTCAATGGCATTGATATTTAACATTACTGTCAAAATTTGAGATTTGATTTATCAAAGCCATAAAAAACAACAAATAATTGTTGATGTTCAATATATACTCAAAACATACTGTACGCTCATGTAGTGAGCATTTTATTGCCATTATCATAGTTAAGTCTCACAAAGACCTGTTGAGACGGATACTGTTGTTATGCCTTATTTATAGGTGAGAAAACTCAGGTGGTAGGGAAGTTAAATATTTACCCAAGATTATATAGTGAATGGAGTAGGATCCAAACACTGCCATTAAGAATTAAGAGCTCATAATTTATCCATTACATTAATACTTAGAAAAAGTCAAGGAAATCATAAGCACTCAAATATTTCATGAGCATATTTAAAAATTTGCTATGGCCAAAGACTTGAAATTTCTTTGAAAACTTATTCAATTCTAAATAGTTTGTACCATCCTCTGAGATTCTGAACCATCACTTGTCCCAAAATTGAATCAGATCCTAAATTGCTTTCAAAAATGAGTCTTGGCGTAGCCTGCAACATTCCTTATGTTTAAGATGAATTCCACTTGAATAAGGGGACAGATTCTTCAATTTCATGATGGATTGGCTGCTGCATCACTGGTTCATCTCATTCTGAAAGTCTATTTGTCAATTAGCAATACAGAGTATCACAAATGACTCCAATCAAAATCCCAGGTGAAAGAAATCCTTTTTCATGACATTCCACCTATCTTCTTCTGTGCATAAAATACTAATATCAAGCTATATTACTGGAGGGCCACATTTGTGAGCTCACTGCTATAAATGCCACATCTTACCCTCAAATTGGCATCTTTCACCAATTACTTGGAGGCACATTAATGGCATGCCATTGATTTTTAAGAGAGATGTGTCAAAAATAATCTGTGAATAATATGGTCTTAACGTATTAATTCCAGTTTACTAAATGCAGAAAATAGAGGAATTAAACGATATGAAAAAAAAATCTATAAGTTCTAAACAAATACCAGGGCTCTAGTTAAAACTAGAGGACAAAAAGGTCAATCTTCTCAACACATCAAAGTAGGAAAAGAGGATTAAGATAGGCTGAGAGGTTTAATGGATGTAACAACTGCAAGCATGTAAATTATTGGGCCCTAGATTGAATTCAAGTTTGTGTAAATGATCTGTAAAGAGAAATGTGGGAGTCATCAAAGAAATTTGAATATGATCAGGATAGTAGATAAATCATTACCTGCAAAAATAAAATGAAACTGGAAAAAAGTTTGAAGTATAGTATATATCATTCATATGTTCTCATTTTAGCTATATGTGGAAATGTCGCCATTATAAGACGTAAATAACTTGTGTATATATTTATGTTTTATGTGTGTATAAAGACAGCAATTAAAGAAAATTAGGGTGCTAATAGTGATAATCTGATCATCTTTAGGTGGTAAGGCTTGTGTAATTTTTTTGTCGTATTTTCTACCTACAACAGTACACATTTACTGTTTCTGTAATGTAAAAAAGTGTAATCATCTGTTATGGTGAGTTTGTAAATATGTCAGTAAAAATCTGTCAATATGAGCTTAAATAGTACAAATGTATGTGACAAAAAAGTATAGGTTTAAAATTATTAGTATAACAATTTAACATAATTATACAAGTGAAATTTTTGTTCATTATGTAGTGACTCTCATTGTCTAAATGTTTTTGGCCTTTAGATACTTTCTTCTTCTTCCTCCCTCCCTCCTTCCCTCTCTCTTCTTCCTCCCTCTCTGCCTCTTCTTCCTCTCTCTCCCTCTTCCTCCTCCCTTTCTCCCTCCTCTTCCTCCCTCTCCGTCTTCCTCCCTCCCTCCTTTCTCTTTCATCTTCCTTTTTTTCTGTCCAACTTGTTCCAATTACTCAAAAATTTATTATTTCTTTCTCCTGCCAAGAAATATCCTACTTTTCAACTCCATTTTTTAATGAATATGAAACTTTTAATATGCATTGTTCTTCTTTCTGCGTGTCTTTATCATCTTAGATTTCATCATTATTCAGAAAATAAGATTTAATGCATTTCTTCTCAAAGCCATGTTCTAAGTATCACATATACATATAAAACACAGAAGTTTCTTTGTGGTTCATGTCTCAAATGAATTTGCAGTAATCCCATTTTACCATTTCCCGATCAGGCTAATAGGACTAATTATCTATCTCTTGGGAGCAGGAAATTAAAGTCTGTTCCTAGCTTCAGTTTTTGCTACATCACTGTTGCATTTTCAAGAATCTCTGCATTGCTGATTTTTGCTAGCCAAGCTCTTCCATTTTAGGGTAGAGTTTTAATATTAAATTATATCATTATTGACCGTGTATAGCAATTTCTACCTGTTCCCTTCAAAAATAAAATAAAATAAAAAGCAGCACAAACAAATCCCCAAGCACAATTTCTTGGAGGATACCTTGCTGAGCTTCATTACAAATTCACTCATATCTTTATACAAGACATTTACATAAGAACTTTAGGGAATTCTAATGATCTTATTTTTTTAAGCTGAAATTTTGAGGCACAAAATAAATATTTTAACACTTCCCAGCTGTTTGTAATAGCAAACAAGCTTTCAGGGAACCCTGAGCAAACAGTGAGGTTTGGCTCTATAATTACTTTAACAAAACATCCTAATTAAAAGGGCAATCCAGAAGGAATCGGAGTATTCTTCCAGTTATTGTTGATCATCACTTGACTTCAGCCAAGTAGAGTGTGCAAGGCAAGCCACAGAAATCACAGGAGAGGAGGTTGCTGTCAGCTATCTGCATAGCCTCTATGCAGCTGACCTGCAGGGCTCAAGTCAGCACCCCTTGGGTAAGTTAGGCAGTGGGGTTCACCAAGGGAGGGCTAGCACCTCAGTTATGTCCAGTGAAGATGTCTTTGGCTCCAGCAAAGAATGCCTACCATTTCACTTGGTTTTCAAAATGACGGCTTTCTCCTTCTCCATAATGTAATGGAAATCAAAGCAATTCTGATTTTGGAGCATTTAGGACTCAAAGCTTTCCAACATTAGATATGAAAGCTTCAGAAGAAGTCATTTATATCTTATTTTATGATTTAAACATTTACATGAATAAGTTAAAATGAGATGAATATTTAAAGCAAATCCCCTTAGCTTAAATACACACACATACACACACTATGAATATATGAACACTCTGCACACATCAGGCAAAGTATTCTTTTGGTGTTACTAGTAGTCATATGTAAGCTTGTTTATTTGTCCAAATATTTTTTAAAGATTTATTTATTTATGCATATAAGAGCTGGGGTGTAGGTCAGAGGTGGGGGTGTGTGAGAAGATTCACCAAAGACAGAATGGAGAGCAGAACAGGCAGATCTACTGAAATATACTGCTGAGGGGAGCAAGGGGCGAGGTAGGAGAGGTCTGCGGCATCATGTGGGAAGCTCCCTGGCTGGGGATCAAACTCATGCTGCAGTGGCTGCAAAAGCTTCATAGTGCTGAGACTTAACACTTAGAGCCACCTGTGAGGCCCCAAATACTAATTCTTATAAAGGTTACGTTTTTTAATATTTGAGGGATGCAGTCAAAAGGAGAAAAACAGATGGAAGAAAAAGGAACTGAAATCAGTGTAGGGGAGTGTTTAAGTGAAAATGTGTCAATAAACTGAGAAGAACATGGAACCAAAAATGTCTGGTCTATTACTTTCTGACAGCAAGTAAAACACTGCTTTTCAGTGTAAGGGAAATCTATCTGTATCCTGCTCATAGAGTTAAATGCCCTGAAGTGGCTATTACTTTCCATTATGTTTAAAGGTGAAGAATCCAAACCACAACCTATAAAAGCATTATGTATGAGAAGTATCAACTCCACTAGCTTTCATCTGTGAAATTTTTGTTTACCTTTTTTTCAGATTGCTAATACACACATTATGGTGAAGGACAAGGATTGTTTAAGCATTACTACCTAAATGAGGAAGCAGAAAAGCAGCAATATCTGAAATGTGTTAACATACTTGACTTATAGAAAAGGATTAACATCTGAATGAATAGGGTGCATTTTGAACTGAGGGTGGCAGAAATAATTTTCCTAAAAGTGTTCTTTTTGAAGAATAACTATTATGTTGTCCCATGCACTCCTCTCTGTCATCTTGGTTGTCAAACTATTTTCCATGAAATTTCTAGTTCAAGTACTATTTATTTTCATGAAATCTTTTTCAGTCAGGGCACTGTTATCTGTTTTTGCCTCAACAGAGCTGTTCCCATCTCTTTCACATCTGCGCTTCCCATGACCAAGCACACAATAGTTACTTCATTGTATTTCATAATAACTGCACCACTGCTCAAATAAGGAAAAAGAGGACTGCTGCATACAGAAGAGGAGCATTAAGTCAAGAGCACAGAAAAATTCAAGTAAATCCCATTATGCAGCATTTACTAAGGCACTGTTTATAGCATGGCATAGCATAGAAACTCTCGATGAAAACAGATGTAGGAATCGTATTATTTTTTGGTCATATGGCTATGGAGAACACACAATTAAAAATGGAAGCTTTGTGCCATTCAAGGAGCTGTGATTAAACATTTGATTTCACTTAGATTGTGACTCACTCAGAGTGAGGAGAAAGAGTACATAAGTCAAGTGGAGCGCCTCATTCATCTTGGGTGTTTTATAGGACCTCCCGCACCTCTGCTCCATTTATTTTCACTTCTTCCAGTAAGAGATACAGCCCCTTAAGTTTGGGTAAATGATATGACCTCATTTCTTAGAATCTTTGGCCTGGATTTACTGTCTTTTACTGTGTCAGCTCAGTTCTAGAAGCTGAGGGGAGGCTTTGCTTCTATAACCTGTACTGGACATTAACTCACAAAATTTGGAATTGAGGTGTTTTTTAATATATATATTTTTAAAATTTAATTTATACCCTTTACATTATTGCGTATCCCCGTAGGTTTCCCACCACCAATTCACCTGTGAACCATCACCATAGACCAAGATAGAGGAGAAAAGAACACAAGGGACTATGGTGATGGACTTGAGTTTTAGTGCACGGTTAGTAGAGTACTGATTTTATCAATTGGTTGAATTTGCTTCTCTTAAGTTATTTTTCTTCAAAAGTAAGACTAATCAGATATCCTCTATAAAAGTAGATGAGACGATCAAACAGAAGTATATCAACTTGAAAAGTTATTTTTCAAGTCAAATAAAGGGTAAAGTATTTGCATAGTTAATTCTAACCATCCTTTTATTCTTAAGAGAGATCACATCTTCAAGACATTATTTCTAGCAATACTGGCCTCCTTGTCATACTTTAGCCAAAAACTGGGTTCCAAACTCAGATGTCTATTATTGCCATTGCTTCTCACTGGCAGGCTCTTGTATGACCTATTCACAGGCCTGTTTTGATAATTTCTTCAAGGTCTGTGAAATCTTCTCAGTCCCCTAATTAGAGCAGTATTCCCTAATCTTTCACTTGCCTTGCCATGCTTTTTCTTCAGAGGGTTTATCATGACCTATTTCTTTCTCAATAAAATGCATACTCCTTGAGGAGACTTCATTTGTTACCTATAGTACCTAAAATAATGCCTAGTATACAAGAAAGAACACATGTTGAGCAAATGAAAAGATTACTGTTCCCTAACCTATTAGTGAATGGTATAGGTTTTGAAAAGTATGACTTTGTATAGTTCTACAACTTCTACATTTATTTAACTCAAAGAAAGTTAAATAACATCTTCTAAGCATCTAGTTACTTTTTCTGTAAAGTCTAGTATTCCCTCTAGGCTTGTACTAACTGTATTGGCCCATCTTTGTCTTCTGCTCCTAAGAGAGGTTTTCTGCTTTAATCAGAACAATCTCTTCAAAATGCAAATATAACTCATCATTTAAAAAAATCCTTTAAACAACTTGCTTAGAATGAAGTCAGTTATTACTTTAATGACATTCTTAAGAAAAAGTTTAAAATCTTTTATTTGGTCTTGCCAGATTTAGAACCTGCCTATCTTACAAGCCTTATCACGTGACACCTCTTCTTTTTGGCCTTGGTGGTCTTTATTTTAGGTCCCTCACAACATCACAGTCTATCTTGACTTCAAACCTGCATTTACTTTGCTCCCCCACTTCTCCTCACTCAATTTCTAATGTATGCATTCATGTAGCTAATTCCTATTTCTCCTTTTAGTCTTCTGTATCTCTGTTTGCCTGTGTCTGTCTGTCTGTCTGTATATATCATTCATCTCTCTCTCTCTCTTTGCATCCTACGTTGAACCACAGAATATTACCACTATTCAACCAGATTTGAAATATAAAATGGAATAATGTATGTCTTCCTTTACTATACTCTAAAACTCCATAAGGAAAGGATCATGTCCTTCTTATTATCATACCCTCAGAGTTAAGCACAGTGCCTGATACACAGTAAGTTTTCTATCAATATTCTTAGAAGTAATGTTTTGTCACATGGTAGTGATTATCATTATGCAAAAACATTTATTATTTTTCTACTGACACCATAATTATTTTGTGAAACTGAAATCTGTGGCAATAATAAAATCATGAGTAACTACAAATTACTTAGGAAGAGAAAAAAGAGAAGATCAAGGGGTAGGGAAATAAGAAGGGACTCAAAGGAGGGGGGGAGGGCAGGTTTGAGAAACAGTGATGAAAGACAAACTGGTTCAAGAATAAAAATGAGAAGGGAAGGGATACCACATTTTTAAACTTTCAGTGACTTGAATATTTTCAGATGCTGGTATTAAGGAATGAGAGAATTTCATTATCAGTGATATAAACAATCATGTTCTGTCATCCCATTTTCAATGCATATTTTAGTCCTCTGTACACTTTCTCTGATACTAGTTTGATGACCTAAATTTAAGTTTACTGATCCTAACATTCTTCTTTTTCATGTATCTCTTAGCTTCATGAATATCTACCTCTGTCATTTGTAACTCTAATTCTATGGGATGTATTTGTTTTATTATTTAAACCCATTTCTTTTGCTCTCATTAGCCACTTCTCTAGAATTTATTTTCTTATTTAGTCGTGATGTTTTTATTTTGAGAACTATTTTCCATCTGGAAAGTTTGAAAATTTTGCTTATATTTACTGACATGTGATCTTTATATTAATGTCGATATCTCATCCACAGATGTCTAAAGACAAGTATCATCTAAGCAAATAAGGCAGATGGTCCTTCATATCAATATAAAAATGAAATGCCAAATATTATTGACTATATCACAAGCACATAAAACATGAATATTGCTGTCTTGCAGAAGCATCATTAGAGGGCAAGCTACATGAAGTAATTCTATTTTATAATTTTCAGAAATTTGAGAAAGTCCTATGAAGAAAATGTTTAAGTTCAATTATTTAAGATAAAAGAAGAAAATTTCAAATTTCCTAAAAAGAAATTGTTGTGAGTTACCATTAACGCATAATTGATTTCTATTTCTATGGCATTCAATCTAGCTATACACGAGGAAAAATACACTTAATTTTTGAGAGTAAAGGACCTTTGAAATTGCAATCGTAAAGAAGGCAAAATTCATAGTGATACTAGTGGGGAAAGATCTTACCATCTAGATCATTCTCTGGGGTCTCTGCTGTGTACCAGTTAGAAGGTGGTCCAGTCCCGTTGACAGTCATAGCTGATACTTGAAAACTGTACTGACTTCCTTTCTCCAGTCCTATGGAAGAATTTTCCAAAGGGAAAAATGTTAATAGCTTGTTTTCCTAGCTGGGTTTCAAACATTTTAGAAAAATTTTAAGAATTGCAGGCATGCTTTACATTTATCATTGCTGTGATAATTATTGTTATCTTGGAGAAAACGGAAGACATATTATAGGAAGAAATTAAATTATTTCATATAGCCTCATGTATTTTTTTCCAGTTTATAAAAATATACCCCTGAAAATAGCTTCAGGGCAAATGCAGAATATAAAATATGAACGACAAGAAAATAATCAAAAATAGCAAGGATCATTTTTCCTCACAGTCCAGAAGAGCCTTGCCTATAAATCAAGAACAGTCAATCTAAAAATTTATGTCTCCATCATTCATTCAAGGTCAGTGATTGTTTACTTTGGACCAAGGAAGAAGAATACAAAGTCACTATACTTCAGCAGAAAATATGAGGGTCTTCTGTCTCTTGAAAACACCACCAAATGTTCTTTGTTTTGCATTGTTTCAACACTAGGGCATGAAGAAAGTATACTTCTGTGGTAATTGGAGCATATAATATTGTGCACAGTTATGACTATAGGACTTATTTTACAGAGTACCAGAGAAGCCCTGTGGATTATCAGTGCAATATGTACAAATTTTTATGTAAATATTGTTCCTTTGAGGTAAATCTCAAGGTAGCTCATTAACACTACAGATTATTGTGAAACAAATGACACTTGCTAAAAGACTATATGACTTTTTTGAGATGTTGAGGACTCAGCTTAAATTGACAAGGCCTTAAAACCTGAAGGACTTGAACTGAACAACCCAGTAAAAGTATCCTTTTTTTCCTATTAATCTGAAATGGACAAATATTTGGTGCCAGAAAAATTCATTAAGAAAATAAACTGGGCCTCCCCGGTGGCACAGCAGTTAAGCGCTGCGCTGTGGAGCTGTCAGCAGCGGCGACGAGAGTTCGATGCCCGGCCGGGGAGAATCCCACATGGTGCGGCAGACCTCTCCTGCCTTGCCCGCTGCTCCCCTCAGTAGTGTATTTCTGATCTGCCTGTTCTGCTCCCCGCTCTGTCTCTGGTGAGCCCTCTCGCCGCCCCACAGCTCTGGCTTGTACCCCAGCTTGTATGTATAAATAAAAAAATAAAAATAAAAAAAAAAGAAAATAAACTATTGGAGAAATGATGCTTCTATCATGTACAAAGTTATGCAGCTATAGATATTTGCATAGGAAATTATGCAAATATTGGGACTATTAATCCTAAACTTATCACTGAAATGAGATGGTGTTTTAAGTAATGGTTAAAATGGACCTGTTAATATCAAAGACCAATTATCTTCAATATATGGTTCTATTAGCAAGATAATTTGATAAACTCATCCACACAATGGTATCTGTGTTCTTATGAAGCTTTGAATTTTATAAAATAGACTGAAAGCTCTTTGAAGACAGAATGAGACTAATTTTGGTGCTGTTGTCATTTTTGTCCTATTGGTATTTTTATTGATATCCATACATCCCACTGTAATTTCTCACACATACAAAGGCACACAAACAAAACAACTCTTGAAAGAGCCAAAAAGTAGAGCTTAACACAGACGAAATATCAAATTAAAATACAATATCCAACATCAGCAAGGCAGTGAATGGATACTTTTGAATACAGGACCATTGTCATACCTCAAGTAGGCTTGCGTTCATTTTGGATAAGATCACATTTCATAGGCACTGTTGTTGATTATTGAATAACAATATAATCAGAGGGATTATAGAGCTCTTCCAGGAAAGTAAGAAAAAAAAAAAAAAGTAATAGGGAGAGAACCATGGAAAGCAATACTTACCTACTCATTGCAGCTATGGCTTTCATAGTGGTATTAAATGAAATAGTTTCAGTTCATCAAGAATATACCCTTGCATTAAATAGAAATATAACTTCATGTTTCATGATAAGGATGGATAATTTTTTCAATAGTATTTCCAACTGACTTGAAATGTCATCGATGATGGTCAACTTTGCCCCTAGTTATTCAAACACTAATATAGCTGTACTGTGAAGGCATTATGTAATTGTGACTGAAGTCCATATTTATATTTTAAGTAGAAGGTATTATCCTAGATAATATGGGTGGGCCAGATTTAATCAGATGAAATGCCATAGGGGTGGAGCTGAGTCTTCCCCAAAGAACATTCTTGTGGACAGCAACTTAACTGGAGAGTTCTAGTCTTCATTTCCTGATGGCCTGTTCTGTGGATTTTGGAATTGTCTATGCAGTCGTCACAATTAAGTTGGTCAATTCCTTGTAATTAATCTTTGTATATATCTCCACTGGTTCTGTTTTGCTGTTTGAACTCTAACACAACACAATATTACATGCAATATTTTGACAAATAAATGGACTTCTTTTTGGTTGCTCTATTCATCTTTCAGTCAAGTGACTTTTTGTGGACAGAATCTATCAATCTTAATAGAAGTTACTTAACACTTCTTACTATGAAACAGATATAAAAATTCTACCTTAATTTTGCCAAATTTTTGCTTGGATATTTTGAGTTCATGGTCTGCCAGTATAAGTCATTCAGCTTTGAGTCAAACAAAAATCCTCTAACAACTTGAAATTAACATTAGAGATTAGTTTAGAGACCATCTTTAAGTGTTTCTCTAATGGAATCTCCCGACCAACCCAGGTGACTCATCAGAATATTCCTTCAACCATGAAAAATATGAGGACTACATCCCCCACTCGGTCACATCCATAGTGAAGTTTTAACACCTTATGTAGTTTAGTGCCTTAAATCATTCTGAAAAGCCTGCCAACTTTTCTTAAAGTGCACATTTTAAACTACGTATTTTTTATTTTTCATTTTATTTTAGACTATAGCTGTGGACTCTCTCACTACACATACCTAGACTTTCTAGATTAAGTACAAAATCTTTTAAAATAGATGTAAAATCCCAATATTAAGAGACTTTAATTAATAGCTTTAAAATGGCAGATCTAGTGCTATTAAGCTGTGCATCTAGCCAAACTGTCCCAGTAAAAATGCCTAAGGGAGTGAATCTATTCCAACACAAACACTTCCCAGGAAAATTCTTATGTAGTTTGCCCTGGACCTTTGCTACTAAAGTGTTAGCTACAGATGAACCCTAATTTTACACAGTGGGATAAAAAATTTAAATTTCTCTTTCAAAATCTCTCTCCAAATCTCATGATTTAAAATTGGTTGCCTTCTATCCCAAACTTATCAACAGAATTAAACCCCTGGACAGCTCTTATGTTTAGGTAAGTGTCTGATGCAGGATAAGTGGAGCCAGATATTAAGGTTTTCAGAGAGGAAACCTGGATAGTACACTCAAAATTCCAGGCTGCAGATGTTTTTGCTTGTCTCCCGTGAGGGGTACTGGATTGGGCAAGTTTTAGAGGTACTGAAAGCTCTTTCATTCTTAATTTCCCATATAAAGTAATTAGGTAATAATACCTGCTTTTCCATTTTATAGTGCTCTTTTGAGAATCAAATGACAAACTGCTTCTACAAAAATATATCAAAGCTCATTTATTAGTCTGTCTATTGATTTCCCTTTTAATTAGGAACAATTTTCTCAATTTTAATATGAGCTGTATTATAATTACTGCATTAATATAATAAAGTAAAATAAAATAGCACTGCTTAAATTTTACTTTATTCCTCTAGGCTAATTGTGTGTGCGTGTGTGTGTTTTCTGTGTTTTCAGACTGATTCTAAGTAGAACCTTATTCTAAAGGTAATAGTGTAGGTAGAAGTTCTTTTCTTACCTGGAAAAAACACTTATCGTTGAAAGTGGAATGCTTCTATCTGTTTCTATCCCATGTTGTGCAAGCAGGCACAGGGCAGTTTCACTATGGATTCAGGCAGGAGAAAGAGTCCCGGAGCCCTCCGTAGATTGTTCAGACTTTAATGCTCTCTCAGGGGACCAGGTACACAGGCACACCAGGCAGGCTAGCCAGTAAGGAGGCAGGCAGAGGCTTGGTAGGAGGGTGGGGAGGCAGGCAGGCAAGCTAGGGAGCCTCCCAGCCCCCCACAAATCTTTAAGCTCTCTCTCTAGGCTCTCTCTGGCGTTTTCTCCTGCCTCGCCTCTCTGGTCACGAGCTGTTTCTCGGGTAGTCATCTTTATATCCCCTCCCTCCTAGGCACAGGTGTGCACACTTGCACATGCGCACACACCCATGCTCAGGTGTCCATAATCAAGCAGCAGTGTGCCCCACACATGAGCCTTTTATGTTAATGAGATCAAGGCAGCAGGTGACAGCCACAGAGGCCAATGGCATAAAAAGCCTGATCAACTTATTTTACCTTACCTAAGTGCCTTCAGGCTCTGTAATTCTTCTGCTCTATTTCTAATTGCTTAGATCCTAATGTCAGAGATGGTGCATTATTCAAACAGTATAATTTCTCTTTACTAATGTTAAACTTGCAATAAAATTGCTGTGCCATCGTTTCAATTTTTCAGTCGATAAAATACCAATGCATGGTTAGCATTATGTTTATTCTATATTGGCCATGAAACACAAGAAAATTCTTAAATTCAATTCAAACAACCTTCTCTGAAGAGCATGAAAATTTAAAAACATCACTTTTAAATTCAGTCGACATGAATTCCACAATAAAACTGATAGCTGGGATCTGAAATCCTTGTTACAGGTTTGAATTACTTTATTATTGCAGATGTCTCATTATGCTAGTTAAGAAAAGAAAAAAAAATACATGCAAAAAACCACCTGTCTAGCAGAGGACTGCAAAAAAAAAAAAAAAATCGAGTCTCTACACCTGAAAATTTATATCACCCAAATTCAGCATTCTGGCATTTTCAATTTCCTAAAAGTCCAATCAATATACTATACCCATGCATCTTACAGGTATTGGAAATAAAGGGTGGAATCTTGCCCACCTTAAAATGCTGCAGATACATACAGAAAATCAGTTACTACTGCTTACTACCAAGTGTGTAAGATACTAGATATATCCTGGGGACAAAAATACAGGCAATCTCAGTGTGTATGCTCAGTTCTTTCTGATTCTTTGATTGAAGGAAGTCCCACAATATTTAGAAATGCAACAGGCATTGTTGATGCTGAGTCATAAAGCAGGGAAGTGGAAGGCAGAGACTTTGCAAAACTTGCTTTAGTATTTTAAGAGTATGAAGCTATTCTGTTAGTTCTATTTCTTTTGTTCAAATTTAAATTGGATTCAGTGTGCCTTTTTTTCAGTAAATATCAGGAACAGTTACAAATATAACTGCTAAGATTATGTATGCATTCACAAATTCATTTTATAACTATTGAAATGAAGATGGAGCAGTGTGAATGAAAACTTCAAATTTGGAGTTCACCTTGCGGGTGGGTGTGGTGTGGCAACATACATCTGAAGAGGTGTAAACCTATATCTCTGAATCATGTACAGTTATGTAAACCAATGTTATGTCAAGAAAAATATAAAATAAAGAAAAAAAGTGGAAAAACTCAAATTTGGAATCCAGAGTCCTACAAATCTATGAAGACGGGAATGAGCATTTATGAGTTATTTTAATAACAATTATATTTACTTGAAAGATCAGAATGCGATCTTCCTTAGAAATAGGGCACTAAGGGCCTCCCTGGTGGTGCAGCGGTTAAGTGCTACGCTGTGGAGCTGCTGGCAGCAGCAACGTGAGTTTGATGACCGGCTGCGGAGATTCCCACATGGCGCGGCAGACCTCTCCTGCCTCTCCTGCTGCTCCCCTCAGCAGTTTATTTCCATCAATCTGCCTGTTCTGCTCCCCACTCTGTCTCTAGTGAACCTTCTCGCCACCTCACGCCTCTGGCCTGTATCCCAGCTTGTATGCATGAATAAATCTTTTTTTTAAAAAGAAATAGGGTGTTAATAGATACAATTAGTTTTGGATGTCAAGATGAAACCATTCTGGAGTTCAGTAGGTCTATATCCAATGAACTGTGCCCTTATAAGAAGAAGTGAGGATACAGAGACACACAGAGGAAGACGATGGAAAGATGGAGGAGGAGATCAGAAAAGAGCCACATCTAAATGCCAGGAACATCAGGGACTACCAGCACCCACCATGAGGATTACCAATAGCCAGCAGAGGCTACTAGGAGCCAGTTGTGGGACGGAGTCTAGCTCAGAGCCTGTAGAAGGAAGCAACTGTGCTGAGCTTGATTTTGGATATCTGGACTTCTGCAATATACATTTTGATGTTTTCTACCACCATATTTATGGTATTTGTTATGGAAACTCTTGGACTAATTAGGATGATGTTTGCTGGTGAAAAAGCTAATACTTCCTGCTCTTATGGCTACTTTAAAACAAGTTCTTACCTTCTGAGAGAGAAAATTCTAAAAGTTTGTATATTTAAGGAGGTATAATTGTAGCTTAATAATACTGAGTTGGATGTTTTAAGTTAAATTTGCCCAAAAAACCCCACATAAATATTAAATAATTCCCACCAGAAGTGGAAATGCGCAATGTGACTGCGATTCTTCACTGATTATCAGACTGCTCTCCTCTTAGCTGCTTAACGGGCACAAAAATTGTTAGTGGTTGACATTAGAGTCCTGATATTTTATGTCATTTTCTTCACTTTACATATGCAATTAAAAATACACATTTTATTGTTACAAAAGCAAGTAATCACTATTAACAGTTTAATATTTATATTATAAATGTTTTCTTATATGACTTCATATATTTTTGGGTTTATAAATACGGACTTGTATACAAAACTGATTTAAAATTGAATTATTCACTTAATATGCTTTAAATATTTAACACGTAATTTAACATTTTTACATTACAATATTTTAAATATCTATTTTATAGTATCATACCATATTATTGTCTGAATTTTCTAGGTAACTCCCTATAGTAGTGTCTTTTTTTATTATGTGCAATGAAAGTAACAATTAAATTAGCACATCTATAGTTTAAAAACTACAAAACATATGACTGTAAAATTGGAACAAATCTGAGAGGTTGAAAGCCTGAAGTATACCTTTATGAATACCTCTATGTATATATGCACGTTCATGTATATACACATACATGTATACACATACATGTATATACAGTTGTATATATATAATACATATATTTATATGAAAATGCATATATATATATATATTGCTCTCCACAAAGATGATAGAATTTTTTATCCCACAAGCATTATATGAGAGTTTATATTTTTCTCAATGCTTTCCAGAACAGGGTCTCCTCATTCGTTTTTATCTCTATTACTTTAATCAAAGGAAAATGACAACTCATTTTTGTTTTAATATATATTGCTCAACTAATGAGATTGAACATTTTATCATGCTTACTGGTCATTTATATTTCTGTAAATTAAACATCTAATCCATAGTGTTTCCATTAGAACATTCACCCTTTAATTAATTAATCTATAAAAAGAAGTTTGTATTTTCAATCTTTCATTTAAGAAGACAAAGCAGTGATTAAAAAAAGTTTCAGGGCTTCAAATGTCTATATTAAAACACAAGACCTGAATTAAATTATTCTTAAGAGTCTCTTTTTCTAGTATAATACTAAATCTTAGGAATTACATTAACCATTTCTTAGCAAGAATTTCAATTTTGGTGATTTCTTTCAAAGTACAATATATGTTGTACTAAATAGCCCAATGAGCACTTCAACTTAAACTATTTTTATCTTCTTCCCATTATTTCATGAGAAAAAAAGGACACAGAATGTTGGCTTTTGTTAAACTTTTTAAATGATACGGTAGAGAGATGATTTCAACTTAGTTTGAACAATACTTGCCTAGGATATCGGTCCTAATATAAAGAAAGTAATCTTATTTTTGGTAATCTATCTTGGAAGTACTCATCATTATATAAAAATTTTATAGGTATAAAAGGGAAAAAACTTAAGGCAAAAAACAAGATGAATCAAATATTAGCAGTCTGCAAGAGCAGGTTAACGTGTATGTGTTTATATACATATTTTAAAATATTATAAAATATCTCTATTCTTAATGAAATATAAATTATTACAAATAATTATGCATTTAACATTTACAGAATATTATAAAACATATGATTTCAAATAGAAATTTACTGAGTACTCCCATAGAGAAAGAAAAAAACAAGGTGCTTTTTTCATTTGTAATGGTAGTTGACTGTGAGCTATATGTTATAAATTTTAGTTTACATTACTACACTGGACCTAGTTGAAGTGCTAGTCCAGATTTCCTGTACTTTACCCACTAAACCAGGTCATGAGCCACTACTACCCACTCTCTTCCCAAATTCCTGGTAACAGTTCATGCTCTTCTTCAGAGTAGAAAGTATGGAATACAACTCTACCCTAGATCAAACCAACATATAATGTGTTGACTGACAAGAAAATCCCTGCTTGCATATTTATGGGAAGTTCTGGCTTCCCAGGCAGCTGTATAGAGGCACAGAAGAGTAACAATTTATTGATGGGCTTTGATAAATGAAAGGAGAGAGAAACTACTCATACTTCTTATCCAGTCATCCACTGTAAGACAAAATGGCCTTTCAGGAGACACTACAAGAGGCAAAAGAAGCTCTCTGTTCTATATATGTGATCAGTTCAATAATACACCACGATTATTTGATTTCTCTTCTCTGGTTCATTTTCCTTCCTTCTTCACTGTTGTTTTCTGGGGCTTACATCCCCAAAGACATCTGAATGTCTGCCTGGGCTCTTTTTCCCAAGAATGTGGACTAACTTGAATTAAGTGTTCCTATAGCTAAAGAAATATGCAATTATTCTTTAATTAATCAAAAAAAATTCTCTACTGTATGGAAACTGGATCCAGATTTCATAGAAAAATCTGACCTACTGTGAGTTCCACCAATATTGCTCAAATGTGAATCTAAGTTGATAGAAAGCAGAATAACCTCTCTTTTCTTCAAATTACCATCTACCTGCTTTCTAATCCCAAACTCACCCCTAGAGATAGAGGAAAGGGGGAGTCAATCTGACAAACTTGTGACCATTTCATTAGATGACTTTTAAAAGTTAATAGATAAAAAGTTGGAAGTTATTAGACAACAAGGGATTATGGTGAATCAACAATGCTAAAACATGAATAGAAAGTATGTGTCATGTTTATTAAGATGATGTCCCAGAAGTAAAACTGTATAGTGAATCATAATTGAGAATGTGATGTAAAAAATTTAAAGAGCATTCTTGTTCAGATTGATGTCAACTACCAAGAAAAAAATAAATGAATGTTACCTTGAATTAAGAGTAAATGTTATTTCTTAGCATTTATCTACATTTCACAGGACTACATCATGTTAACACTGACCTGTGAACAGGTACCAGAGGTTGTTTGGTTCCAGTGTTTCCATTTCACCCCTTCGAGTTGTCTTTCTATGCCGAATTTTATAGCCAGTAATAAATCCATTTTGTGTTCCTGATGGAGGCGGCAACCAGCTAACTTTGATACTCTGAAAAATAACAGATAAAAATTAAAACACTGGAGAAAAGAACGACATCTTAAGGTCAAAGTAAAGTTTCTAACTTAAAGTGTGAATAAAGCAGAGAGGCAAGAATTGCTAAGGATTGCCCCTTTGAAGAAAATTAAATCCATTCCCATAATCTACCAGTATTTCTATTTACTTAATTTTGACAAAAATACACAATTCATTTGATTAATTATATGCATTATTGCCTCACCTTTGCAAATTCCACCAATTGACAGTAAAATATTCTAAAAGGTATAAACCCATAAGGAAATAAAAACACGGTTTTATAGTGGATGAAAGATGTTAACAAATAAGTAGGTGGTGTAAATTGGAAGGAAGCATGGTAACTGATTAAATGGAGAAAGAAGAACTCTAAATATATTTAAGAGCTACTAATGAAAAACAAGGTAATTCATATGAGAAAATTCAGGGAAGACTGGAAATTGTTGCTTCCAAAAGACATTGGAAGTCAGTACTGAGGAATGGTGAAGAATTAGATGGAGTAAATGACCTCTCCATATCAAGAAAAACCAGTCTACTAATCTTTCTTGACCTTGGAGCAGTGGTATTTTATTCTCTAGAAACACTTAACCAGAATGCACAGTTCAGAGAGAGCAGGCACAGAAGAGAACAAGGATGAAGGCAAAGGATATGAAGTCAAAGATATGACACTCAAGTTTTCTTCCTTCGGTTGATACCAGAGCAATAGAGCCAGGTGTATAGTACCCAGGAAAAATGCTAAATAATCACTCTATAAGAAAATTGTTTGGCTCTAGAGAAAGCATCTTGGTTCCTAGCCAATGTCCTAACAGAGAGGTCACTTACTAATCCCCACTCATGCACTAGAATTTATACTGTACAATCAGTTTTTTAGTACTTCATTCTTATGCGAACTGAGCAGTTAAGACCACCAGACACACACACACAAAGGCTCTAGCAAAAAGATAAAGGAAGAAACACACATAAGAACCTAATGGAACTTGAAGGAAACAGCATTAATGCCAAGAGCAAAAAAGCACACAAAGATGTAATTAATGTCTTGATAATGAAAGAAAAGATATTGTATCCACAAGCAGGAAAGTAACACAGAAATAATGAATTATTTTTTTGAAGTTACAACATTTAAAATTTTGTTGTAGGTCAATGAGAAGATAAATTAAAAGAAATTTCCCATAATTTAATGGGAGGAGAAACAGAATTATAAGAAATTATAGAGAAAAGAGAAAAAATTAGAGATTTAGTCCACAATTTCCAACACCTAATTATTCAGATGAGAGAACAAGAAAACAAGAAAACCAGAAGGCAGAAAATTAATCAAAATTTCCCCCCAAACAAACTTAAGAACTCTTACCAATAAAAACCTTCCAGAATTAGTTTTGAGACTCCACATCAAGGTATATTACTGTGAAATTCTAATGTCTAATGCAAAAGGGAGAATCTAAAGGCTTCCAGAATGGAGAGAAGAAAAGTAGGTCACATTAAAAATTATCAGGAGTAAGAATAACATCAGACTTCTTAACATTTGAAATTAGAAAACAATGGGACATTTTTTACAAAATTTCATTCCTAAGGAAATTTATATCTATAGATTCAATGTCTAGCCAAATAAATTTTCAAGTATATGAAGATATAACATAAGTATAATATATACCATATCAGTACAAGTAAATATTTCAGACACAAATGGTTTCAAAGATACCCATCTGTGTTCCCTTTATCAGAAACCTAATGGAGAGTTTACACCAGGAAAATGAGAGTCCAAACTAATAGAGAAAAATGATTTGAAATTCAAGAAGCAGATAATTCAAAAGAGAAAGAGAAATACCTACTGTAAAATTCTATTTACATGCTGTTCAAGAATAGGAAAAAGTAATCTATAAATACAAATCAAACAGTAGGTGCCTATTACAGTGGCAGAAGAAAATTGCATTTAGATTGAAGGAGAATTTGGGGGTGATGGAAATATTTTGCATCTGTATATCATGTTTTAGGTGGAGGCAATTGTCAAAAGATCTAGTTAGGGGCTGAATTATCTCTCTCCTATCAACCCTTCTCAATTCACATGCTGAAGTCCTCTTCTCCAGTACCTCAGAAAGTGACTGTATTTGGAGATAGGACCTTTAAAGTGGCTGTCAAGATTTGATCATTCCTATTAGTCTAAGCTCACTATTGGATTAATATTGGATATGACTGTATATAATTAAAGGAGGTTATGAAAAAGACACACACAGAGGAAGACCACGTGAAGATAGTAGAAGAAGAAGGTCATCTACAAGTCATGGAGAGAGACCACAGAGGAAACAATTCTGCTGATACCTTGACTTTGGACTTTTAGCCTCCAGAAAAAAATAAATTCCTTTTGTTTTTGCACCCAATCTGTGGAATTTGTTATCGCCATCCTAGAAAATTAATATTCTCATATATATGAATACATGCTTAAGATTAGTGCATTTTATACTTCAACCGATAAGGAGGAAAAGAAAAAAGAGAAGCAAGAGTAGGAGGAGAAAAGGATGAAGATCATGGAAGGGAAGTGGGGATGGAAGAGTATAAGAGTGCTAAATTCCCACAGTAAATTAAATCAATACATGGCATCTAAAACTGGTGAATGAGTGAATTATGGAACAGCTACAGAAGTACATTGCTGACAAACATAAAGCAAATTCCAGGAAAAAAAATTAGAGCTAAAAGTAGTAAATATGGGAGTGTGAACGGAATGGGAATAGAGTTTGGGGTGAGGCAGAGAAGTCTATTGGCTTTTGTTGTAAGTATGCTGATTATTGTTTAACTTTTAAAAAATAATGTGAATATAGAATATAGAATATAGAATTTTAATGACACTGAAGAAAGGAAAATCTCTTCCATAAATAGTGTTGGGAAACAGTCACTTGCAACAGAATGAAACTAGAACACTATTATAGACCATGTACAAAAATTAACTTTAAATAGATTTTAAAAAAAAAACCCAAAATTGGCTGTAAGACACAAAACCATACATAGAAGAAAGCATAGACAAAACATTGTGCAACACAGGTTTCCATAATATCTTTGTGGATTTGTCTCCAAACAGTAAGATAAAAATAAAATATAAACAATCAAGACTATATCAACTAAAAAACAATTCTAGACAGCAATAGAAACTATCATTAAAATAAAAAAGACACCCTACTGAATGGGAGAAAATATTTACACATCATATATCTGACAAGATCTACAAAGAAGTCATACAATTTATTATTTTTTTTTGATAAAAGCACAAAATTGTTCTTTTGAGGTAGCAGAAATAAATGACCATTTGAAGGAAGTCAACCAAAAGTCAAGAGATTCATTTCTGAGCCCCCTGCCCACGACCCCAGGTTCACACTACCTCCCTTCTGTCCTGTGGCAATGTAACTGAAGCAAAACAGTACTCTCCGAAGAGACAGAAGTGACTCTTCTTCCAGGTCTTTGCAGATCTACTACAAATTAGCTGTCACTCTATAAATGATTGAGTTTTTTCAGTAAAAGAAAACTGAAGTCACAGTTAGTGACTTGTCTTGCATTTTAACAATTTCCAAGAACATGCCAGCCATTATGCATTCTCAACAGTTGAGGTTGTTATGATTTGGAACGTTATCGCCAACACTGAAATCACAACTTCTGAAATATTGCTCTTAGGGAAAAATACAAATTTAGGAGCCTGTGAGTCTTTGATTGTCATGTTTTTTGTTAAGTCATTCATACAAGACTTTGCTTTATGTGTGTTTCTGTTTAAAGACACCTCACTGAATATTATTAACTCATTGACATTGAACTCAAGGCCAACTGCACTATTACTCATATCTGAGTAAAGTTTATCTAACAACATCTTTTCTCCATAATGCACATCAAGCTTTCTTGCACTCAGGACAATAGACAGCACTTTAGCACTATACGCGGGGGGTTTATAGACAGGGTGGCAGTTACTTGACTACAAAAATAATATATGTTTATAATATGAGAGCTGAAAAAAGAAGACAGAGCAACTCTTTGTTCAACCTCAGATAGGAATAGGTACTTATGAAGACAGATTTTTCAGTTCTGCAGGTGCAATCATCTGCAACTGATTGTGAACTAAGGGCACTGATTATAGGTCACAAGTGAATTTTAGCAGCCGTTGACTTTGCAAATACAAACTTCAGGATTGGATCAACTGTAATTATATGTTTGGTATATTTTAGTAATCATAAAGAATCTAATTAGTTAAAAGAATGTAGTTCATTGTTCTGATTACCTATGTTGCTAGAATATATTTGAAAGCAGATGACACCACTGAGACCACTCATGTAGCCCCCACTACCATTTAAATGTAAGAAGCTAATTATTACTCTTATTACTTATTACTCTTATTAATTTTCTTTGCACATAGTACAGACTGGGCAATGATCTATAAGCACTCTGCAAGCTACATGAGTTATGTTGTTCATCTTCACGATGAAATTGAAGTCTGTTGTTAAGCACAAGTCAAGGTCTGTTGTTAGGTCCATTCAAAACTGAGACACAGAATGATTAAGTAACTTTGAGCTTTTCAGTCAGTAAGTGATGGAGGCAGGATGCGAATGAGCTAATATGAGTCTGAAGCTGGCATCCTTTACTATTTCACATTGCCTACATGGAAGTTCAAGAGGCTGAGACTAGAATTCATTCAATAGCCATTAATTGCATCTGTGCTATTTTGCAAGTACTATCTTTGAGATTATGGTATACCCAGAAAAGTCATGGTGTATCTGTTCTTGCTGAGGAAGTAGTCGTTAAACTAATAACGAGCACATAAAGCACTATGTCCCCAAACAATTCCAAGACATACAACGGAAATAGAGAGAGAGATTCATTCTGTCTCATGTGGTTAAGAAAAGTCTTCACAAGGAGCCCAGGCTTCCAATGTCAGTAGGACTTCTTGGAAGAGATAGGTAAATTACTTAGGACAGAGGGAATTAAGAGCCAGCTCAAGGTGAAGCCTTAAGTGAAAGTTAAGTGGTTTCTTAGTGACTAGTGCAAATGAGACATAAAGGACAATGTAAAAGAGAGACAGATTGGAAAAATTAATCTTTTTAGGTCAGGCTAAATAGACATATAGCTAGCTCAATGTGCTGATTTAAAGCAGTTGCTTAAGTTCTTTGGGAGGCAAACTAATGAGTAAGATAATAATGCATTGTTCCTGGCTCCCCAGGACTCTATCCTTAAGTACATACACACTCACCCACTTTTTCCTCTACCCTCCACCCCCATCCTTGTAGGTGTTCTTTGCTCTCAAGTGTTTTAGCAATTGTCAAGAAAATCAGAGTTGATGAATATCTTATATTACACTTATATTCCACTACTCATTTTATTTTTCAATGCTTCAATGTAGTCATGGAAGATATCACCATTTTACAAATTTTTGAAGGAGGAAATTGAGGTACGGAGTTAAATTAATAGCCAGAAGTCGGGCCTCCCTGGTGGCGCAGCCTTTAAGCGCTGCGCTGTGGAGCTGTCGGCAGCAGCGATGTGAGTTTGACGCCCAACGGGGAGATTCCCACATGGCATGGCAGACCTCTCCTGCTTTGCCCGCTGCTCCCCTCAGCAGTGTATTTCTGATCTGCCTGTTCTGCTACCTGCTCCGTCTCTGGTGAACCCTCTCGCCGCCCCACGCCTCTGGCCTGTACCCCAGCTTGTATGTATAAATAAAAAATAAATCTTAAAAAAAAATAGCCAGAAGTCACCTTATACTATCACTGGAAGATTACCCAACTATTAAGTCTAATGTTCTTTTGTTATTTCACATGAAAACAAGTAATCACAGAACTTCTACTTGGCAATTCTTCTCAAAATCTCCTACAAAAGGAATAAATGTGAATTCAAATAATTAGTTTTTAATACATCCATTCGGTCTCTCCTTATGGAGCCCTTGGTAAAACAAGAAGGGTCATTTTATAATGAATACAAGCTTGTTTTTTAAAGTTAAAATTAAATCCAAACAGAAATGGAAATACAAATGAAGATATTAAATATTAGACTAATATGTAGAACCTTATGATTTCCAGCTAATGCTTTGCTACATCTATATTGAATGACCTCATAAGTCTTATAAATGACTTAAATCTCAACGTACATATTGAAAAGCGGAGAATAATTGTGCTTAGTATGTCTACCAAATGATTGTAAATCACTTGATCAGCCTGGAGAACTTAATTATACTAATGATTACATGAGCAATGCTTAGTTTTTGACAGATCATAATTTTTCTCTATCATATTTGAGATTTCCTGTGATTGCATAAATTATTCCCACATAGCCAATACCTTAATATCAATGCCCAGCAGCAATTAATTAATCGAATCAGTTACACACTCCACACACTAGGAGGTGAACCCCCTAACAGTTATTATTCATCTTTGCAAGTAATTTTTCATTCTTATTCATCCTCATATGTGGGTGGCTGCTAAGTTTATTAGCATTTTTCATGCTTTCTCATTGATTTCAAGGCAGCATTTACAGATTGCAAAGACTATAGTGGTGAAATTCTTTCCCCACAGATTAAATGGCTGAATGTCCTAAATTATATTGTTTGGGGAGGCTAAATAAAAATACTCAGTAATATTTCCTTACTTAACAGCACAATGTATTTTATGCTCTATGAGATCTGCCCGCCAGTGCTCTGTAGCTCAGGCTTCATTGCCCATTCCCTCACCAAGCCAGCTAAAGCTGTCACTGTTATAGGAATAGTTTTGTGACATGACCTAGTCTTCATGGGCAAGTCTGGTAATGATTTTTATTAAAAGTACTTAACACATGACCGTTGACTTTTGAAAAATCAATTCTAGTAGCTGTGACTTGACTCCTGGTCTTTTCATTATTTGAGAAGGAGAAATTAATCCTTTTCACTGTCGCAGTGTTCTATTTGAATCAAGAATTTTACTTTTTTTCAGACTTGTGAAAAAAAATTCCAAATTCAGCTTTTCCAAATCCCTCTATTCCCACTTTGGCTGGTTACCGTAAAATGAATTAGTGTACAAATCAGCATGGTAGAGAGTAGTTAGATTTATTGATTTTAAAGAAAGAGTCTCTTTGGCCATTATTTCCTGTCAGAGATAATCCTGTCTAATTTGGTGATGAGGTATTATCCTATTCATGGGCTCCAATAATTCATTCTCTTACCTTTCCTTCATTCTAAATGCATAAGAGGAGTAAGAAATTAGAAAAAAAAAAAAAAGGTAAGCTCAGCATCCAAAATCTTCCTCATAAGCTACATTTGCTAAGCTTCTATTTCTAATTCCACATATCTCTTTGCATACTGAAATTCTATCTGGACCCCCTCTGGAAGGAATTGTAGTGGAAGACAAGCCACTCTCCAGATAGATTCAGTTACTATAGTAGAGATCCTTTAAGATAAAAGTGCTTTCATCTAGAGAGCATTTCCATAGAAGGGAATTTGACTGTGCCATTTGAAAGAAGGTCCTTGGAGCAAATAAAGCCTTGGCGGTGAGTGTGGGGTGGTGACATTCATTTGAAGTGTGATTCTGTGCCTCTGGCTCACATATAAGTGTTGGAAACCAAAGTCATCTCATTTAAAAAACAAAAAAGAATACATTGGGTAAAACACAAAGGTATCTAAGTATCTTGAAACCTAATAGAAAATCATTTTTGGACTCTGCTCCTTATTCTGGTTCTGTATTTTTGGTGACTTGTTGGTTGAGTCTGACGTGAAGTTGCTTGAAGAATGAAATATGCTTTAAGTACTCATGAGGCCCTATGAATTTTTATTAAAGAGTGCCCATCAGCATTTCCAAATAACCTATTTTCACTGTATGACCCATCTGTCCCCTTATTTACATTCCCTCTGCCACTGTCCTCATTCAGTCCTTAATTCATCATTGCCCAGAATACTGCCATGGCTAACTAATTGAGCCCCCATACTCCCAGCCGACAGCACTCACCCCCTTAACAGTTCTCTTCCTTATTGGTGAGTGAGGCACTTAAGCTCTCTGAGCCCAAGTTTTGTCCTCTGCAATATGAGATAATAACAGTACCTACCTCAAGTGATTGTGGTATGGATTAAGGGGGACAGCAGAAACATGCTTGGAAGTTTCATCAGTGCTCTGGTGTATAATAATTAAGCAATCAGTTGTAAATACTTCGAGGGAGGAAAAGAGGAATGAGAAAAAGAAAGGATTGTAGTGGAGAGATCAAGACACCAAGAGATGAAGACGATTAGAATAAAGAAGGGCAAAAGTAAGCAAGGCCTGGAAGGGAGCAGGTGAATAAGACCAGGTAGAACTAACAGACCTACTTTTTTGTGTACTGACTCAACAATTTTTCTTCTGTAAATCAAAAGGTACACTGAGAGAAATAAATTAACTGGTAACATTTTTGAACCCTTTTTCTTCCATGAATATTTACTGAGCAATTTACTCTTTAGAGACAAGTCACATTCACTGTTGTAGCCAGGCCGGGCAGCAAGATGCGACCTTGGAATAGTGTAGAGACTAGAGGAATGCAGAAAGTTGAGGAGAAGCAATATATATTTTTTGGAAATAGACTTGACAGGAGTTGGTGATTTATTGAATGTCAAGCGTAAATGAGGAAAAGTTATCAAGAGTGACTCAGGTTTCTGGCATAAGCAACTCAGTAGAGGGTAATGGATTTATTGGGTTAAGGCTATCTGAAAAACTAAAAAAAAAAGTTCACTGGACCTGCTGATAGCATCAACAATGACAATTCACAGAGGATGTAGAAACAAAGGCTGTTCATGGTGATACCATAGGTAATGTTGGAAAGGGCATTTTCTATTTTTATCATTTAGAATAAACAATATCTTAATGTTCCAAAATTAACCAATAACAGCACTGATATTCAACCTTTGATATTTATCTAAATATTTGATAAATATCTCTGCTTATGTTGAAACATCTCACTGAATCTCAGACTACAGCAGCTACTAATCTACTAACAAATCAGTATTTAACATGACACTAAGTGTATAAGTGTATGGACAATTACCATAAACTGTTTAACTTTCTTAAAAACTTATATTCTTTATGGTACTGGCCAAGTGTGGATTTGATAAAATGTCAGTAAGATATTAAGGTCTCTCTATGTTTTTCCTGCAGTTACATGCCTTTCTTAAAAATTTGACACGTTTTTACTTCACTATCATAAATATGCAATCTCTGGTGATAAGTGAAGTTAGAGATTCGGGTGGCATACTAAAATTGGCATTCTTGAGCTCATGTAGGCAACTCTTATTCAAAATGACATGAAACCATGTTAGCAAATACGTTATGTGACACATTTCCCAGGTGAAGTCTGCTAGTACCACATAAAAGCTGAGTTAAATATTTGTGCAATAATAAAAGTGTGGTTATATACAAATTGAGGAATACTTGATGTAAAATAAAATTTTATGAACATACCTTAAACACAGGCAAGAAATATTGCTTAAAAAACAAATGCTAGCCTTCTGTGATTTTATTTAATGTCTTGGAAAAAATACTAACTTTTCTTCATCAGTAGGTTTGTTTAGCTGTGAAATAGCTTTCTCTCTGTTTCTGCCTTGCTGGTTCCCTGCTCCTCACAGGGAGTGCCAGTGGGACTCCTATTTAGAAATTAAGCGCTAGTTGACCTACCGTGGAAAAATCCTATCCCTGGTCATGTAATCCCCAAAGTCACCCTGGATATTTCTCAGGTTTTTCAACTTCAACTCAAATTCTGCAAATCCATTTTGATTTGGGTCCCAATTTTAGTAAATGGGTTTCTCTGGTAAGGGTACTGCAAGGATACTCTATGAATGTTCTTTTGCCTTGTCAGTTTGACTGGTTCACCCAAGACATCCAGGGTAGAATCCTCCAGTAGTAGCTCATGCTCATTTGTGAATCTATCAGAGGCTGGCAGGTTTCCCTGACGATATTTACTTTCCTTCTAAATCGAGGCATATTACCTTTTTTTGCCTTCTGAACTGCCCAGTGTGACTGGCCTTCTCATACACCACATGAAGTCCGCCACCTGCCTGTTCTGACACCAGCCTCCAGGCAGAGCGCCTCTTCTCTCCTCCACTCTGCTTCTGTGACTGCTGTGGCCGGTCTTCCCAAAGGAGCATCCTTAATCGCCTTCCTTTCTCCTTTTGGTTCAGGTGCGCAAGCCTCCTGGCAACAACTGGGAACAGCATATGTATTCATCCCCCAGATCTGTCTTTTTTGGGTGTATACTATGGCCACATGTCAGTTTTTAAAAAAAATTCACACACAGTGAGAAATGTCATCTGGAATACGCTCCATTTTTTATATGTTCCATTTTTAAATTTCTTAGCTAACGTAAACCTGGCTAAATTTAAACTGATGCTGGGAAATCGACATGCCACCACTTTTCTCTGTTCATTTAATCAAATTCTGAGGGTTCAATCTACAAAACTTCGGGGAAAAAGAGGCAGCAAATCACTGACCTAACCCACTCCATTTTAGCAGCACAAGGGGATGTGAACTAGTAAATTAAGATCAAACAGGTTTTCAAATCTTTACTGCGATACCCCAAACCACAATTGTCCACAGAGACAGATGCCACTTCTTGTACACTGACAATTTGAGATTCTATAGGGGTAGAATTTTGCCTCCTTTCAAAGTAACATTTCACAAATAGTTCTTGAGTTACTTAAAGAAAAGGCTAAGAGGTTAAACACATGAAGAGTGGACGATAGTTGAGTGTGGCCATAATTCAACTAGTGGTGTGGCTAATTCAACTCTGACCCAAACATCATGCCCATTCTATGCAATAAGTGCTAGCCACTGATTAATTTTTTTTTCACCTTTGAGATAATGTCTGATTCTGGTTTTATATTTTTGAGTGCAACATAGAATCTTTTCTACCCACCAAATCACCCATGCCCTTACCCCATTAACTTAAAAAAATGAACTACACACGTTAACTATAGCTGAAACCCTAGGCACAAGTACATGGAAATATATTGGAGCCCCCTTCATTCTTACACTTAGTGTTTAAAAAATGTTCTTAGATATTCAGTCGAGCATGTAGACCTGGATTATTGCTTAGAGGGAGAACAGAGTTTATGTTCAATAACACAGTAAGATGGATGGCAAGAAGCACATTATTCCACTTTCATTTTTTATGATTTTTTTTTAGAGATTTATTTATTTATGCATGCAAGTTGGAGTACAGGCCAGAGGTGCAGGGGGGTGAGGGTTCACCAGACACAGAGTGGGGAGCAGAACAGGCAGACTGAACAAAATACACTGCTGAGGGGAGCAGCAGGAGAGGCAGGAGAAGTCCGCTGTGCCATGTGGGAATCTCCCCCGCCTGGCATCTAATTCCCGGGCAGCAGCTGACAGCTCCATAGCGCTACATTTAACCTGCTTCACCACGTGGGAGGCCCCCACTATTCTACTTTTAGTGTTCTACTAACTTAAGTGACATTAGGAATCTTTTATCTAACTATGACAATTATACATTACAAGATTAATTCTATCATACACCTAGCTATGGAGAAGGGATCAAGGAGAAAGGGCTTAGAAATTTGAAAACTGGAAAATCCAAAGTTTTATTTTGATTTTTTCATTTTGTCATCATTAATAGTAGTAGTAATACATCTTCTTTTAATTCACAAAAGGACATGGAAACTGAAGACAGTTTTCAAAGAACTGAGTGATGAGATTTCTTTGGTCTCACATGATTTGGTATTGAACATATAAAATAAGTAAGGAATGAATTATTTTCATTGAGGTTGAAATATCTTCATAAACACTTCATCTGATTGTAACACCAGATTATACATTGCTGGAAAACTTTCCTTGCCACTCAAAAATTACTCAGGACAATGTGTGAAGAGGTGGTTTCTATATGACAAATTTCAGCATATTCTGATGACGCCCACAGAAACAGGCCTTTCTCCACTGATTGCCATAATCCTGCTGTAGCTGATTCTCAGATATGTAACCATGTATGAACTCTACTATTGGGAGAAAGAAAAAAATATTTTTCTACTAGTGAGGTTTTCTTAGTCAACTCAATGAAATTAATTTAACTATGTATTCCTAAATCAACCAAGAAAATGATCCCCAAATGCATGTAGCATAATTAAGCCTACACTGGAAAAAGAAAACTCCAAAATCAAAAGGAAGAATTGATATGTACCTAGCATCTTCCTTTTGTAAGCTCCAAGATTTAAAATAGCAATTTTTCATGTGACATTTTGCTATGCATAGTCTAGTAGCCAGGTCTGATTTCTTCTGGTCCTAGAAAGTGGGAATGTAATTTCCAGGAGGTATTCACATTTTGACAAAATTCCATTACAATAAAGCAATTTGGTTGTTCCCTAGAGTTCATGATAAAGCGATCTTAGGAGTAATACATTTCAGAATTTGTCAGTATCAATAGGCTTTATTCTCCAGTGCCTAAGTCATTCCCTGGAAGTAAGCTTGATGTTTAGGGAGGCTCATTAACTCTTTCAGATCACTACATACTTTCCCAGACTATCATTCCTACAAAATGAAACTACTAAAAGCTATATAATAGCCTTGATGCAGGAACCAGAGTCAAGAAAATCAGAACACAAATACATCAGGGGAGTTATATGTAAAATTATGCCCTTGAAAGGCACAAGAAAATAGACCAATATATAATTTAAGGCAGAAAACAGTGTCCACTTATTTCCCATTTCCTTTTTATTTTAGAAAATAGAAACCAAGC
This sequence comes from Scalopus aquaticus, assembly GCA_004024925.1. NCBI lineage: Eukaryota > Metazoa > Chordata > Mammalia > Eulipotyphla > Talpidae > Scalopus > Scalopus aquaticus. The sequence continues at coordinate 46,626 of PVIJ01011970.1, forward strand.
TAAAATTTGAGCAATAAGGTGAATTGTCCAACTTCAGATTAATTGATCCTACCAGATATTTAAGTATCCTGAAGTAAATAGTTAAAGACTTACATCCTGATTTCTTTCGTATGAAAATTCTCCCATATTTGGGATAAAATGCATTTATTGAGAATAACCAGTAAAAACTTAGTGTATTGCAATAATGTATTCATATTAAAATGATCTCAATATATCAACTTGATCTGTTAAAAATGAAACATTCATTTAAAGGTTGGACAATAACAAAACAAAAACTTAATAGCATCTCATACTCAAAAATCTTTTAGCATAATAAACCATAATTTTCAAAATTACTGTCATAAAAACAATTTCTATTAATGATTGATAGAAAACTGTATGATGGCAACTCAGTTTCATCCTATGCAGAATAATGCCCTTCTAGCTTCTATGTACACCAAACTTTAGAATGTCTAATATTTAGGGATAAATACTGTTAGCTAGGTCTACATTTAATAGGGAAGTAAAAACACTGTGAGAATTTTCTTTAAAAAGTACACAGAAGCAGCTATTTAACAGAGGCATATATTCAAGCAAACTGTCAAATTAAGCCCTAAGTAATTAATCTCTGAAACCAGCAGACTTTCAATCTCAGAGCAGCCATCTCAAAGACACGATTTACCATGTAATTACATGGGACATTACAATGTATTTATGAGGTCATTTGTTACAATGTACAGTAATTACAGAGTACTTACATAGCTATTTATGTCTCATAAAATGAAGTGAGACTAAATATTTTAATTGTGTTGGAGAAATAAGGGAAAATATTTGAGTTCCAAATGTCAGGTGAGATTATAGGTCAGATTCACATAACTCATACTAACAGCTGGCTACTTCCAGAATCACAAGTGTTTCGTCGTGCTCTCCTGATGGAAATGAAGGTTTCAGAAATATTCCTTCCAAGAATGAAGGAAGTCAAATTGTTCTCTTCAAATGGAATCTCAGGTAAGGCCAGAAGACAGACCAAATATCATTTATTCTTTATGCTATATATCAAAACCACAAATGTCCAGGTGTCAATAGTTGGTGGATTAAAAGAAATGCCACATACAATGTTTTCATAAATAGCACAATATACTAGTAGACAGAATAATAAAACAGAAGTCCTTGTGTTTCTTACTTGTATTATTTGGGGTAAAAATGGTGTTTGCTCAAATTCTGAGGGACTCTCTTCTCAAATCCACAGCTTAAACCCATTCTTATTTTCTAAAAAAAGTTTCAAAGTAAAGTTTTCAAAGTTGTGCTATTTTTTCAAGTTTCTTTCTCATCCCAGTCTATACTTGAAAACTCTTAGTTGTGTTATGGTAGCTGACAGAATGAGAGTTCTGTGCTTACTACATCTGAAACATTGCTGACTTGAATAATTTAGAAGTGAGTTTAGAGGTTTATGTTCCAAGCATAGTGATGTAACTGGGCAAGTTCACCTAAAATAAGTGACTTGAAGAGAAGGATCATTTTCAATGATAGATTCATTGAGCCATTGGCTTTACTTGATTCCTATTAATTGAAATAAACACATAATGCTATCTATCCTTTTAGGAAAACAAATTCTATCCTTATATTTGAGTTTAGGCTTTTAAATGAAAATGGTTACTATTTGATGAATCATACAATGCTAGCAATAATGCCCAGTATTTGCTTATTCTTGCTATACTGACTCCCATTCATGTGATTCAATGATTGGAAAATACAAAATAATTTCAGTTATGATGGCGAAGATAAAATATTCCTTTTTAAGCTTGAGCCTGTCTTGTGAACTTCAACAATCATTTTTCAAAAGGAATAAATGTCAAATCTTTTTCTGTCATGCAGATATTCTAACCACCAAATTGCTATAAATATGTGAACTAATTAATTCCTGTAAAGGCTGATCAGCAGGTTGACAGTGATACCAAATGCAGCCTCCTGGCAAAATAGGATTCTATCAGCATTTAATGACTCTTATATTCCTATATAATGGTCCCAAATCCAGATACGCAGGGCCTACACAACCATCTGCAGAGTGTTGTCTGTTAATATGCAAATAAGCCAATTAAAATTCAAAGACTCATTCCACAGCCAGTCAGGTCAATTCTGATCAACTGTACCCATTTTATTTATACAGGCAAAAAGAGCAGGTCCATTTCCCACTAAAGTTCAGAGAAGCTATTCAGAGTGTGCATATCGGGAACATATCCTCAATAACTTTTTCCAATTTAAAAATAGTAAAATGGTAGTGTGCTTTTGAAAAAAAAAATTATGGGTAACTATCAATATGTCAATCAGTATTTCAATTAGATATGCAATCGTTATGCATCTAATTGATTAACAATTTGCAGCACCTGTAGTTGGCTATAATTTTAATTACTGATTACATTATGGCTGATTACTTAAAATGATATCTGTATGAGCACTATTGGATCATAAAAAAGAATAAGACAATTCCAGAGCTAGTGGACTAAAATTGAGATTAAAACCAATTGAATAACATATTTTATAAAAAATATTTTAAGCAATAATAGGGGATTTTCTTTAAGTTTTGCAACAACATGGAGAGAAGCTGCTTGGTGATCATTTCAAAGTAACTAATTTGCTGTTTTCCTGGAAAATATGAAAATAGGGTCAGAATAAGTTAAAACTGTCCATTAGAATAACAGGCATGAAAAAAGAGGGCCCTAGGTAACAATAGATAACAATAGAAATCCATTTCTAATCTTCTTTATTAAATATTCATATTTTAGAAATGGAAAAGTTTGTTGCTCCTTTATCATGAATATGACAGATTAGTCAATAACCATCTTCAAAATCGATCATAGGTTTTCTTTCTAAGGCATAATGAAGACCTAAATAATTGTTTCAAACCCAGTTTATTTAAAACACAGTAAAGTTTTAATAAAATGCTCTAAAACTAAGCTATAATAGAATAGCAAAGATTCTAATGTGCAACCCGATATTTTTTCATTTTGGTGTTCTGAGAGTGTTTGTAGCCAGTGAGGTTCATTATTAGAAATGATAATTCTAAACTTGAAAAATATTCTACATAGTTTCCTACTATTTTAACATACATTCTTGAGGGTCTCAAAAATTGATTGAGGCAGAGCTACAGCAATGTTTTTTGGCATTCTTTTTTGTGTATCAATCAAATACTTGTACAAAAAACTAAATGCCATTTATTTAAAAAAAACTCTTCATTATAAAGATTTTAAAAATTGACAAAGAATAGTATGAATTAACACTTCTTAGTGACCATGATGGCTATAATTAAAAAGATAGATAATAACAATATTGATGAGGGTATGGAGAAATTAGAACTCATATACTACTGATAGCAATGTAAATTGGTACAGCTGCTATGAAAAATAGTTTGGCAGCTCCTCAAAAGGCTAAACATAGAATTAATATGAGCCAGAAATTTCTTCCTAGATATATACCCAAAGGAACTAAAAACATATGTCCACACAAAAACTAATATATAAATGTTCAGAGCAGCATTATTCCAGTCAAATGATACTGTCTGATGAGTGGCTAAACAAAAGGTAGTATATCCATATTAGGGAACATTATTGGACCATGAAAAGGAATGAAGTGTTGATATTGCTACAGTTTGGAAGAAACTTGAAAATATCACTCCAGTTGAAAGAAGCCAATCACAAAAGACTATCTGGTGCACAATTTAATTTACATGAAATGTGAAGAATGGACAAATCTCAGAACTGGATAGTAGGTTAGAGATTCCCTATAGCTGGGTTAAGAGGGACTTGGTAAGAAATGAGGGTTGACTGCTAATGGGCACAACATTTCTTTTAGAGGTGGTAAAATACCCTAACATTGATTGTGGTGATGGTTGCATAAGTTTAAATGGGTGAATTGTATGTTCTGTGAGTTATAGAACAATAGAGATGCTATAAAAAATAAATAAGTACCCTATCAAAAAACTAGTGCATTATAATGAACCCAGTGTGTGCAACACTTGGTTTTAAATTCTCAATTCATTTCCACTGACAATTGCAAACACTGCGATTTTATTTTAAAAGAAGTCCCAAATACATTTGTAAAGTGGAGAAAAACACTGTAAGTGGAGAAAAACACTGTAAGAGTCCACTCTGTTTTTATGTCCCGTCAATGGCACAGTGCCCAGTGACACATGGCACTCACAAATATTTGCAGATGGTGATGCCATCTAGGTTAAATGTGGCCTCTCGAAAAAAATAGCGCACAAAGTAATGGTGTCACTCCATTGCTTCAGGAGTCTCCTCTTAGGACATTTTGAGATCAAGGTATAACTAGGGGTTCAAGCAATTGCAAAGAGCTCAGTTTTTTAAGTTCTAATAAAGTCCATGGGAAAATTCACAGAGGCTTCAATCCAACTCCATTTTAAAATGAGTCTTGTATAATAGAATTTGACGAGAAGACTTAGTTCCAGCCCGCACAGGGTGTTTTCTCGGTGGGCAGAGAGGATGTAAAGAATAAGTAGTAACACCTGCCTACAATGAATGGTTGAGCTGTGTGGGGACTTGATGAAAGATGTCAGACAAATATTTTGCATGCTTGCTTATCTGCTTAAGCCCAAGAAAATGAAATGAAAATATATGCAATGTTTCATGGCCTACGTATTTTTTTCTGGTAGTGTTTATCACCATACTAAGTTTTGGTTTATGTGTTTGATTATTTGATGAATGTCTTTTTGCTGGCTAGAAGTTAAGCTCCTAAATTTTCCTGCTGTTTCTTACCACAGGATTTCTAGGGTTCAACAATTTCTTTATTGTGATATGAAGGAAGTCTAGAAGTACAACAAAAGAATAACCAAAAGGTTATCTTTTAATATTCTACTTTTAATTTTTACCTGTATTTTTTATTAATTGTCTTTGTTTTAAAAATTACAGTGAAATATTGTGAAGATATCTTTAAAATAGTATGGATCAGGGGCCTCCCTGCTGACACAACGGTTAAGTGCAGCTCTGTGGAGCTATTAGGAACTGCGGTGCAAGTTGATGCCTGGCTGGGGAGAATCCCATGTGGTGCAGCAGACCTCTCCTGCCTGGCCCACTGCTCCCCTCAGCAGTGTGTTTCCCTCAATCTGCCTGTTCTGCTCCCCACTCTTTCTCTGGTGAACCCTCTCACCTGCACCCCAGCTTGTATGCAAAAATAAATCTTAAAAAAAATAATATGGATCAAATCACTAAATAATTTGTTCCTACATTGATGTCTATATTGAAGACTGGGTATCGGGAGAGGGGAACTGAGAGGAGTGGGAGGGGGACTGAGAAGGGGAGGGGCAGTGGAGGAGAGGAGGAGGGAAAGAGGAAAGGAGTGAGGAAGAAGGGGAGGGAGAAGAGGAAGAGGAGGGAGAGAGGAAGGGGGAGGGAGAGGAGGAGGGGTGAGGGGAAGGGAAG